>CAUYQU010062186.1:0-15525 GCA_963574635.1 Cheracebus regulus | reverse complement strand
CTCTCCTCCCACAAATCCACAAAACATACATTTTTCTCAGTATCACATTATACCTATTTTAAAAGTGACCACATAACTGGAAGTAAATCACTCCTCAGCAATTGCATAGCATTTCACAGGTTTAAATAAAATATTGGTTGTCTGCTTATTTGTTATTTTCATCCCCTATTCCTTTCTGTCTCCATTGTTAAGCACAATTATTGGCATAAAAGAAGATTTTAATACCCGTTTTTAGACTGCATTCTAGCTTGGGCAATAAAACAAGAATCCCAATCTCTCTCCCTCTTTCTCATCCTCTTTCTTTCTCTCTTTCATTCTTTTTTTTCTTTCTTTTGCTGTTTTTTTCTTTCTCCTTTTCTCTTTTTCTGAAAAAAAAAATAAAAAATAAAAAAAATAAAAAAAAGATGATCTCTCAAAACCATACAATTAAATGGAAATTAAACAATCTTCTCCTGAATGATTTTTAGATAAACAATGAAATCAAGGCAAATATCAAAAATTTATTTGAAATTAATAAAAACAATGATACAATATGTCAGAATCTCTGGAACATATCTAAAACAGTGTTAAGGGGAAAGTTTATAGTAAGAAATGTCCACATCAAAAAGTTAGAAATATCTCAAATTAATAATCTAACATCACATCTAGAGGAACTAGAAAAGCAAGAGTAAACCAACTCCAAACCTAACAGAAGAATGTAAATAACCAAATCAGAGCTGAATTGAATAAAATGAAGAGTAGAAAAAATATACAAAAGATCAACAAAAGCAAAAGCTGATTCTTCAAAAGAATGAATAAGATTGATAAATTGTTAGCTAAACTAATAAGAAAAAAGAGAGAGGATCCAAATAAACACAATCAGAAATGACAAAGGAGACACTACCACCAATTCCACAGAAATACGAAAAGCCCTCAGAGACTATTATTAATACCTCTTTGCACACAAGGCAGAAAATCTAGAATAAATGGATAAATTCTTGGAAACATACAACTTTCCAAGATTGAACCAGGAAGAAATTAAAACCCTAAATGGATCCATAACGAGTTCTGAAACTGAATCTGTAATAAAAAAGCCTACCAATCAGAAAGAAATCCTAGACCAAATGGACTCACAGTTAAATTCTACTATATAATAAAGAAGAGCTGGTATCAATATTACTGAAACTATTTCAAAAAAAATCAAGGAGGAGGGAATCCACCTTAACTCATTCTAAGAGGCTGTCATCATTCTAATTTCAAAACCTAGCAGAGACATAAGAAAATAACTTCAGGCCAACATCTCTGATAAACATGGATGTAAAAATCCTCACCAAAATACTAGCAAATCGAATCCAGCAGCACATCATAAAGCTCATTCACCACAATCAAGTAGGCTTTATCTCTGGGAGGCAAGGTTGGTTTAACATATGCAAATCAATAACTTGATTCATCACATAAACAGAACTAAAAAGAAAACCACATGATCATCTGAATAGATGCAGAAAATAATTTTAATAAAATTCAACATCTCTTTCTCTTAAAAATCCTCAATGAAATAGGCACCTAAGAAATGTAACTCAAAATGATAAGAGCCCTTTATGACAAACCCATAGCCAACATCATACTGAACGGGCAAAAGCTGGAAGCATTTTCCTTGACAACCAGAGCAAAACAAGGATGCCCACTTTCACCACCCTTATTCAACATAGTACTGGAAGTCCTAACCACAACAATCAGATAAGAGAAAGAAACAAAGGCATCACAATAAGATGAGATGAAGTCATTGAACTATCCCTGTTTGCAGGCAATATGATTATATACTTGGAAAC
This sequence comes from Cheracebus regulus, assembly GCA_963574635.1. Lineage (NCBI taxonomy): Eukaryota > Metazoa > Chordata > Mammalia > Primates > Pitheciidae > Cheracebus > Cheracebus regulus. Next base: position 13,717 of record CAUYQU010062186.1, on the reverse strand, counting down.
CATCATAGTCTCTGCTCAAAGTCTTCTGGATGTGATAAACAACTTCAGCAAAGTTTCAGGATTCAAAATCAGTGTACACATATCAGTAACATTTCTATATACCAATAACATCCAGTGGGGAGTCAAATCAAGAACGCAATCTCATTCACAAAATCCACAAAAAGAGTAAAATACCTAAGAATACAGCTAGTGATATGAAAGATATCTACAATGAGAATTACAAAACACTGGTGAAAGACAGCACAAACAAATGGAAAAAGATTCCATGCTCATGAATAGGTTTAATCAATATTGTGAAAATGACCATGGTGCCTAAAGCAATTTAAAGATTAAATGCTATTTCTATCAAAGTACCAATCATATTTTTCACAGCATTATAAAAAAATAGTCTTCTAAAATTTATTTGGAACCAGAAAAGAGCTCATATAACGAAAGCAACCCCCGCCCCAAAAAAACAAGAAAAACACAACAACAACAACACAGTCAGAGGCATCATGCTATCTGACTTCAGAGTATACTATAAGGTTACTATCATTAAAACAGCATTATAATGGAATAAAAACAGACACACAGACCAATGAAGCAGAGTAGAGAACCCAGAAATAAAGCCAAACACCTGCAGCCATCTGATCTTCAACAAAGTTGACAGTAACAAACAATGAAGAAAGGGCTCCCTATTCAATAAAGCTGTGAAGATAACTAGCCATATGCCAATTATTGAACTTGGACCCCTTCCTTTCACCATATACAAAAATTAACTCAAGATGAATTAGAGACTTAAGTGTAAATCCTAACATCATAAAAACCGAAGAAGAAAATCAAGGAAATACCATTCTGGACATCAGTCCTGGCAAACATTTGATGACAAAGACTCTAAAAGTAATTGGAAAGAAAACAAAAATTAACAAGTGAATCTTGATTAAAGTGTGTCTAGACAGCAAAGGAAACTTTACAGAGTAATCAGACAGCCTATAGAATGGGAGAAAATATTTGCAAACTATGCACCAGACTAAGGTTTAATACGCAGAAAGTATAAGGAACTTAAGTCAACTAGCAAAAAACAAACCAACCCATTAAACAACGGGCAAAGAACATGAGCAGATACTTCTCAAAAGGAGTCATATGTGCAGCTAGCAAGCATATGAAAAAATGCTCAATATCACTAATCCAAATGCAAATCAAATGGAAATGCAAATCAAAACCACAATGAGATGCTATCTCACACCAGTCAGAATAGCCATTATTAAAAGTCAATAAATAACAGATATTGGCAAGGTTGCAGAGAAAAGGGAATGTTTGTGCACCATTGGTGGGAATGAAAATTATTTCAGCCATTGTGGAAAGCAGTCTGGAGATTTCTCAAGTAACTTAGAACTACCATTAGACACAGCAATCTCATTCCTGGGTTTATATCCAAAGGAAAATAAACTGTTCTACCATAAAGGCACATGCATGTATATGTTAATCACAGCACAATTTGCAACGGCAAAGATATGGAATCAACCTAGATGCCCACAACAGTGGACTGGATAAATAAATGTGCAATTTATACACTATAGAATACTACATAGCCATAAAAAATGAAATCATGTCCTTTGCAGCAACAAGAATGGAACTGGAGGCCATGATCCTCAGGAAATTAATGCAGAATCAGAAAAACAAATGCCATATGTTCTCACTTATAAGTGAAAGCTAAATATTGAGTACACATGGACTCAAAGAAGGGAACAATACACACTGGGGCTTACTTAAGGGTAGAGGGTGTGAGGAGAGTGTGGATTGTAAAACAATCTATCATTTATTTTACCTGGATAACAAAATTATGTGTACATCAAACCCCTGTGACACACAATTTGCCCATCTAACAAACCTATGCATGCAATCCTTGAACCTCAAATAAAACTTGGAAGGAAAAAAAAAATAAAAGTTTCTGGACCCAATCATTTTTGGCTTTCCTAAAAATGTATACTTATTTAGAGAATATTTTATTCATCTTTGAAGCTTCATTGCCATTTCTGAGGTAACATGAAAAGTCCCACCAAATACCTTGTTATATATATATGATATCTATGCTAAAATTTAGTGGAATTTAAGCAAACTACTCATTTTAAACATACTTATCCAAACTTGTATAAGCTATACATATTAATTTATTTCCTTGACCAACCTCAAGGCTTGCTAGTTTTTCAATAGAGTAAACATCAGCATCATATCTGTAGTGCTTCTGGTCCAGTCTGTTTTTCCCAGTCTATGAAAATTTATTGTTTTAGAGTGTAAAGCAGAGATCCTCCCCCTTGTATCACATATGATTGATAAATTCGCTTATAAGACAAAGTTTCATGGATTTACTCAGGGGTATAAACAATTTCCAATGAACTAACAATAATTTCCTCTTTTCCTTCCACTCAAGAAAGCATATTAGATCATAAAGAGTGAGTAATATTATTAGTTACCTTAAAATTTTCTATTATTTACTAAAAATAATTTTAAAATGTTGATACTTTTTATTAGTACTAAATTATTTGTGGCATACATCACTACCCATCACAACACACAGTTCAGAAACTACTGGTCTAAATAAAAAAACTTAGTGCTTTACATTCTCTAGTTTTGTTTCTCAACAAAGTTGCAGGTTTTCCTACAGGTAGGAATTATAGTTGATATATATCTGGTGTTTCATAATTGTATTTTAGCTAGCTATCTAGCTAGATGTATAGATAGAGAGACAGTATTTCCAACAACATACAGAGTGAAGTGCTTAGTACTTTAGCAAAATTGGAGCTTAGTCTTAAGCCAAGAGTGACTAGAAAGAGTCACCAGTTTTTATAGCCTCAAAATATTATTCTTGTTAAGGAAAGATAAGGATTTGACATTGATTTGGCTTTAGTCACACCTTCCACATTACTGTTTTAAGATTAGGAAATGCTAGGGAGCTATATATTTTTTCATACATTTATTCATATTTATTAAATACCTACTATGTATTAGTCACAGTTGCATAGGCACCATGAGTAAGATATAGTCTCTGTCACTGATAAATCTACATTCTATCAGAAGGGGGAATATTATTAAATAATTAAATTATGCATCATGCTATGTTAAGGGAAGAATAGGGTGATATAAAAGCATATGACAGGGGATCTAAATGCTAACTTGATGAGACTGGCCATGGAAAGCTTCCTGAAAGAGGTGACACTTAAGCTGGGGCCTAAAAGATGAAAGAATTGGAGTGTTAGGGTGAAGTCTAAGCAAAGATAATAACATATCAGAGGCCCAGAGGCATTTTAGAGCATGTCACATTCAAGGAGCAAAAGATGCGCAGTAGATCTGGGGTAGTGGGTATTAATTCAAGAGTGAATAGAGAGGTTAAATCATAAAGAGCTTTATAAGTCAATCTAATAAACTTGGAAGCAATGCATGCAACTGTAAGATTTTAATTAGAGATGTGACACTATTATATTTACGTTTTAAAGACTTACTGCTAGGGGTGAATTGACTGAAAGAGGGTAGGATTGGAGGAAGGAAACCAGTTAAGAGGCCAGCAATTAAGATAATAATGATGCAGACATGATTTTTAATGGTCTTTTAAAACTTTTATCTCCTCAGTGTGTCCAGATTATTTTTGTTCCTTCAAAACCAGCTGCCTTTATAGATTCTTCATGCAGCCTATCGCTTTTCAGCTGGCACCCCAATTCCATGATAATTAAAATAAGTGGAGAGTCACTCCGTGTTTTCTATTAAGCTTCCTTCAAAATTTGGCATGTTTTCTTTCTACATGTGATTTGGTGTATATTACCTTTTTTTCTTGCATCAACTGTCTTCATTACACCAAAGTGTCCTAAAATGTTTTGATGGTTGAGTTCTTTCAAAAGTAAACCTCTCAGCTTTAACTAAGCATTCAGGAAATTTATCATGCAGTATTCTCAGGATCAGCAACTGTTCAAGAAAAGAGAAAGGAAGGGAAGAAAATTAAAAAGAAAAGTAAAAAAAGTGGGCAGAGAGAAAAGTTGAGCTGTGACATAGCCTCATTGAAGGCATCAGCTAACCCCATTGTGAGTTCTGAAACTCAGATATCTCTTTACAGTTGTCTCACATTGTGAATAGTCAGGGATTTTCACTTCAGTCTCGATCAGTCCTTGAATGCAGGCTGTCCCTGGGAAGGGGTTATGAACTTGAGAGAGACAGTTCTCTCTAGCTATTGGCAATTTTTCTAGAGAGCTGGAAGCTGAGTGCAGTAAGCCTGAAGTATTCCCAGAAACTGGGGGGAATGAGCCTTTCAGTTCTTACAGGGAATCTTGGCAATGCATTACAGAATCCACTAGAAGTGTCTTTCTTGAAATAATTATTCTATGAGATGTTAATCAGTGTTTCAAAAAGAAAAATGACTTCTGTGGTCAACTAAATTTAGCAAATCCTAGGCTAAACAAGCATTTTTTTTTTTACTGGAAGAATTTTCAGAAATTTAAATATGCTGTTTTACATGGAGAATTGTGAATCTCCAAGAGTGAGATAGAATAGGTAGAAGATAGCAACCACAAGTGACCAGAGGGCACATGTTTTGGGGAATATCCCTATGCATAGTACTACCGAACATCAGTTTAATCAATGCTGTTTTAGAGGCAAAGGTGACAGAAAAGTACTATGGGGATCATGAGGGTGGGGATCTGGAGCTCTGTTATCTCAGATTTTTGTCTCAATAGTCCAACATGGCAAAGCACTTGCCTCTGTTCAATTATTAGCAAGATCTCTTACCTGTGATTAGATTTCTGTAGACTATTAAATCTGATCCATGACTGAGTCAAACAGGACTTATCTATTAATGAAAGTCTAGCTTAGTATGAAGACAAAATATTTGCTTTATTGTTGACTACATTTCTTCTCATTCTGATGAGTTTATAGGGTAACTATTTCATGTTCTGAAAATTGACACTGGTGCCAAAAAATGCAATGTTGTTTTCAAGAAAACCTGTCATGTAATGATATTGCCATATGACACAAGGAGGCCTTGTAAAGAATTCAGAATAAACTAGAACTTTTCTCAGTGTAACTCCATGCCAGCTTTTGCATCTCTGTGATTATTGATTGACTTGTTAGACCTATTTTCTCACTGCCGTCCGCGTTAAATAGTTCTCACAATAAGATGTCTGCTTATCTGACTTCTACATAAATCAATTCAGATTATGTTAGAATCAGATAAAAGGCACTTTCAGGAAGATAAAAAGAAACTCTCCATTGAAATATGCCACCTGTGCTTAAGAAAGCGCATGTATAGGAAAATATAAGACTCCAAGTATACATACAGTTGGCCCTCCACATCTGTGGGTTCTACATTTATAAGTTCAACCAGGCATGGTCTGAAAATATTTGATAAACAACAATAAAAAGTAATGTAAATGAAAATACAGTATAACAGCTAGTTATATGGCATTTATATTGCATTAAGTATAATAAGTAATCTAAAGATGATCTAATACATACAGGAGGATGTGCATAGGTTATATGCAAATACTATGCCATTTTATATAAGGGATTGTTCATACAGGGATTTTAGTATCCATGGGGAGTCTTGAAACAAATCCCCCGCAGATACTGAGGGACGACAGTACTTGGAAAATTTACAGATCAGTATTTAAACTTAGAAATGGCAAAATGGTCTGAACGCCAACTGTGATCTGACATTACATTTATTTTATGTATCCTAACATTAAGCTTGCTCAACGTAAGTAGAAAGTGACATATGACTTTGAACAAAAATTATCAGTATCACACAGGTGTGTGTGCCTGTGTGTAGGGGGAAGAGACATACACACGCAAAAAAAAAAAAAAAAGAGAAGTGAGGAGGGGGAAAAAGAGAACCATGCATAGTGATAACCTAGGTTATTGCTATAGGAGTTTATGAATGGATTAAATATTGCCTGGAGAAATCATTGTATTATATTTTGAAATTTAACTGGAATACTCTAAGGGCTTAATATGCAGATTTTTGGTTTGTCAGAGGTCATTCCAAGATTTCTGTCAACCTGAGTTTATCTTGAGCAGTAGGATTTTTTTATTTAGTTGTTTCTTTTTTCCTCCCATAACTAGTGTCAGTGTCTCTTCCTGATCATTTTCATTAAAAAAAATAGTTCCTAAAAATGATTTTTTTCAGGCTATATTTTATTATTTCAGGAACCACCTGGATAAAAAGAAATTAATTGATTAGGACTTGGCTAAGTTGAAATACAAATGAAGTTACACATTCATAAGTACACTGGCTCCTGAAGATATCCAAGACAAGATAAACTACATTTTAGGAAAGTACAAAAAGATTTTTAAAAATAAATGAATTATTCATGTTTTATTGGGTTGTGCTGTGCAGAGGTCTGGCAACCTACTCTTTTCCAATCAAAACTGACTTTCGATTGATGATGTGCTGTTTGCATAATCCTGATCCTTTCATCTTTTTCATAGCAGTCACTGAGTGGTACCAGCAAATTTATAAGAAATAGCAATAGGGAAAATCTAGAATATCAGAAATCTGGGGAGGGCCATCAATAAAGTCATAAGTTGCCTTGAAGAAAACAACTGTGGCTTTAGCCCCCTTGACCCCTATTTTCCTTTCCAAAGAAATAAAATGCTGTTTATATCAAAATATCATCACCCTCCTTTTATTTCCACTCTCAATCCTACCCAGAAAAGAATAAAGGACTTGGCTAAGATAGTTTCCCTGCATTGTAGACATTCTTTTTATTTTTCAGTTTTACTTTTTAAATTTTTATAGGTACATTAGGTGGATATATTTATGGAGCACATGAGATGTTTTGATATAGGCAAGCAATGTGACATAAGCACATCATAAAGAAGGAGGTATTCATCCCAAGTATTTATCCTTTGAGTTACAAACAATCCAATTACATCCTTTAAGTTATTTCAAAATGTACAATAAGTTATTTTTGACTATAGTTACCCTGTTGTACTATCAAATAGTAGGTCTTACTGATTTCTTTCTAACTACATTTTGGTACCCATTAACAATCCCCACCTCTCCCCTAGCCCTCCTACTACCCTTCCCAGCCTCTTGTAACCAGACTTCTACTCCCTTTGTCCATGAGTTCAATTGTTTTGATTTTTAGATCCCACAAATAAGTGAGAACATGTGATGTTTGTCTTTCTGTGACTGATGTATTTCACTTAACATAATAATCTCCAGTTCCATCCACGTTATAGCAAGTGATCTGATCTCATTATTTTTTACTTCTGAATAGTACTCCATTGTGTATATGTACCAAATTTTGTTTATTCATTCATCTGTGTATGGACACCTGGGTTGCTTCCAAATCTTGCCTATTGTGAACAGTGCTGCGATATCCTGATTTCCTTTCTTTTGAGTATATACCCAGCAATGAGATTGCTGGGTCATATGGTAGCTGAACTTTTAGTTTTCTGAGGAACCTTAAAATTGTTCTCCATAGTTGTACTAATTTAAATTTCCACCAACAGTATATGAGTGTTCCCTTTTCCCCATATCCTCACAAGCATTTCTTAATGCTTGTCGTTTGTATATAAGTCATTTTAACTGGGGCGAGATGATATGTCATTGTAGTTTTGATTTGCATTTCTCTGGTGATCAGTGATGTAGAGCACCTTTTCATATGCCTGTTTGCCATTTGTATGTCTTGTATTGAGAAATGACCATTCAAATCTTTTGCCCACGATTTGATCAGATTATTGAATTTATTCCTATAGAGTTGTTTGAGCTTCTCATACATACTGGTTACTAATCCCTTTCCAAATGAGTAGTTTGCAATTATTTTCTCCCATTCTGTGGGTTATCTTTTCACTTTATTGATTGTATTTGTTGCTGTGCAGAAGGCTTTTAATTACATGTGATCCCATTTGTCCATTTTTGCTTTTGTTGCCTGTGATTATGGGGTACTGCTCAAGAAATCCAAACAGAGTCTCTCTCTCTGTTCTGAGCCACCTAAAGCTGGAGGTGAAGTGATATAAGCACCCTTGTGGCCACGACTATAATGACAGTACTGCCAACCTGAAGCCAGCACACACTAGGTCTCACCCAAGGCCTGCTGTAACCACTCCCTGGCTATTGCCAATGTTAGCTGAATGCCCTGGAGCTCTATTATCTGCTGGTGACAAATCCAGCCAGACCTGTGTTCTTCCCTTTGGGTTGGCCAGTTACCCCAGGCCCTAGGAAGATTCAGAGGTGCTGCCCAGGAGTCACGGAGTAGTGTCCAAAGCCTTAGAAGTCTGCCTTATGTTCTATTGTACTGCAGCTGAACTGGCACTCAAACCATAAGACATAGTCCTTCCAATTCTTCCCTCTCCTTTCCATTAGCAGAGGAGCATCACCCTATGGCCACTGCCAATTCAGGCCCACAGAGAATACCACCAGACCACACCTGATGTTTCTTTAAGGCCCAAGGGCTCTCAAGTCAGCTTGTGGTCAATTCTGCCTGGCCTGGGACTCACCTTTCAGGGCAGTGGTCTCCCCTCTGGCCTGGAGGAGGTCAAGAAATGCCATCCAAGAGTCAAATCTTGGAATTGGGTACCCTAAGAACTCACTTGGCACTCTACCCCTTGTGGTCATACTAGTACCTAAGATGCAAGACAAAGTCCCCTTTTCCCTCCACTTTTCTCAAGCTGAAGTTTTCCCCCATAGCCGCTACAGCTGGTAGTGTGCTGAATCTCACCTGAAGCCAGCAAGTATCAGAGGTTTACCCAAGGTCCTTGGGGCAGTATATGGGTATCACTTCTGGTTATTCAGGGCCAAAGGGCTCTTCAGTTTAGCAGGTGATAAATGCGGCCATAACTGGGAGCTTTCCTTCAAGACAGTAGGTTCCTTTCTGGTCCAGGGTGTGTCTAGTAATTATTTCTGAGAACTACAAACTGTAACAGGGGCCTCACCAAATCTGACTTATCCTGCTGTGGCTGAGCTAGTAACCAAGATCCAAGACATGGTGCTCCCCACTCTTCTCTCTTCTCTCCTCAGGCGGATAGAATGGGGTCTCTTTTGGAGCTGTGAGTTGTGCAGCCTGGCCTTAGAGCAGGGGTGATGCCACCACTCCCTTGGCTGCCACAGCTGGTGTCCCATTATGTTGTGTGTTCCCCCAGTCCAGTGTCTCTGAGCCTAGTTCACCACTAGGACTCGTCTAAGATTTGCAGTCCTTATGGTCTAGACTGCCTTTCAAGTTTACTTAGAGACACAAAGCACCATAACGCTAGGTGGTGAAGTTTGTGGAAACCCAAGTTCAGACCACTGGGATTGGTGATTCCCCTAAGGCCAGGGCTGCTTTAAAGGCACTCTCTGTGAGCAGGAGTCATCTGAGTTTGATCCAGTTTTCCTTTCTGCTGTAACAGGACATCATTGAGTTCAATATCTCACAATTGCTGTTCTTGCCCTCCCCTAGTGCCCAGAAATACTCTCTGCACCACCAAGCACCCCTGCTCAGGATGGAGGAGGAATGGCACCTGCAATTTAGGAATGTTTTTTTAAAAAAATCTATTCAGTGCCTCTTTCAGAAATATAAAGTTAAAACCAAGTACTCTGAGTGTTCACCTGACTTTTGGTTCTTTTGAAGGTGTTTATTCTGTGTGGATAGTTCTTAAATTGGTGACCTTGCAGGGGGGGCAATTGGTGGAGCCTTGTATTCTACCACCATGCTCTGACTAGAGGTTCTTAATGCTTGTTTTAGCTTTACTAGCAATTCCCCTTTATGTGATGTGTTAATTTGATCCATAAAACCTGGACAATAGAAAATCACAACATTCGCTAGACTAAAGATAACATCAAAATTTAAAAATAAACAGATTTCTTAACACTAGTGCACCAGCTCTTAGCACTAATTCAGGTAAGCCCAGGCTTTTAAATAACCAACTTACACAAGACACAGACAAAGAGGATACTGAGCCTTAATTTTTCTATTCCCAGGCTGAAGTCTTGATGTTACCTATTAATCAGGAAATATTGTAAAAAACTTAGAACCTTTAGAAATTATTCAGGTTCAGTTGTGGAAGAAAAGGAAGGACTGATAATGGAAGACAGTTTCAGAGAATAGATTTCAGGACAAATTCCCAGGAAAACCTAGCCTACCTATGGTTGGTTGCCTGCCCTAGATTTTGTCTCTTCCTTCCTACTGCCTTTCCACTTTCATTTTAATTTGTCCTGCTGCTTGAATTAGGAATGGGGGACATATATTTTGGAAATGAATGTAACTCTGGGAGAATTACTCATACTTTGATATGAATTAATTCAATAATACACATTGCTCCTGATTAACTGGCTAAGATCAGCTGCTCTGTTTTATTGGGATAATAAAAAGTAATTAATTTTGGCTCAATGATAAAGGGGAAAATTCATGGCCACACAAAAGTGAAGAACTTCTAAAAGGAGGAACATTAATAAAATATTTTAAGAGGTTAGGAAGCAATCATTCTTTCCCCTTTAATCACCATTTCCTAATCAAATACCACCTGATCCTTTACTTCCTAAAACTCAAAATTTCATAAAACATGTTTGTTTAATATAGCTGCATTTTTAGCTAAGTAATTATCTGCCATTTAGCCAAGTAAATTAATAATCACTGACAGAATTGTCTATTAATTCATGGTGATAAGTAATTACCATAGTTGTTAAAAATACTTGAAGTCTGTATGTCCAGCACTTTCTCTCCTTATAAGCATTTATATGGAACCCAAGTCAGAAAGTTGGCAGGAGAGAGAGAGCAAGTGTGAAGGAGGAACTATCAAACACTTATAAAACCATCAGATTTCATGACAACTCCTTCAACATCAGAAGAACAGCATGGGGGAAACCGCTTCTATGATCCAATCACCTCCCATCTGATTCCTTCTTCAATACCTGGGAATTACAATTTGAGATGAGATTTGGATGGGGACATCACTGAAAATGGAATAAAAACAAGGTTTTGAAGGGAGTTAAACAATTCTCTAATTCAATCCTTTCTAATACGATTCAAATGTTTAAACCCTTATTTCTATATTTCTCTCCCGGAAAGTCTTTGTCTGTATTCTTAAATAGGTTTTTATATGATTAAATAGAGAATTCAATAGCTAATTGCTGCTTTTAATCAGGTTTTTCTAACTTGTTTTGGGTATAGATGCAATTTTATTTATTTTATTTATTTTTATGTTCAGCTGAATGATGAGATTAAACTTCAGCTCAGCTTGAATATAAATATGAACTTCATATGATGTGCCCTATTCTGTGCTAAGTGCTACAAAGGACCTAAAGCCATCATATCAGAAAGGTTTATTTTGCCATTTAGTCACAATCCCTACTGTCTAAGTGAAATCTGAGTAGTTCCTTGGGCATGACTCTTGCTGGCCCTTCCTTGGACATGCCATATATTTTGTAGTTTCTAGTGAATTTTTGGTAGCTTGTGACAACCCAATGCTGTAGAGTGGAAGAATGCATTGTCACCATCAGGAGGCCAGCAGGCTTAATGGGTCAGGTTCTCAGCCTAGGAAAATTGAACCTTTTTTTTCCCAACTTAACAATTTCTAGACTCAGACCTGGAATTTTATATGAAATTAAAGATTATGGATGTCTTCACTTAAAAAGTAAGGTGGATATTTCCGATTAATCTATTGGCTGGGTGAGCAAAATTAGGACAAATCCTATCTATCCTAGGATAGCCCCTTGGTTGTAGCTATAAGCATTCTAGGACTGTATCTCAAGGAAGTGTTCAGTAATCCAAGGAAATACTAAGAAGTCAAGCAACAAAATCAGTGCCTCAGTTGAAGGCTGGAATTTAGTTTTGGGATATATAGGGTCAATAAGAATGAAAACCTGGAAGGTGGATTGATTGAATGCTTTTCTGAGGGATTAGTTTCAGGAAGTAACTCATTTGGGTTTAGACTCCCCAGGTGAAAGTATCCAGGAGCTTCTAAATTGAGGACTACCTCAATTTTGAATTTCTAATTCAAAACCCTCTACCAAAAGAAGCAATATTTCTAATAACTCATCTATTTCTCCATATTGGAATATACTTCCTCAACTGACAAACAGCTTATGCCATTTAACACTGCTGTCTACAACTATATTTATCTCTTTCCTTTCTTTGACAAACTTTCAATTATAGAATCAATACATGCTGCCTATCTCCACTTCTCCATTCTTCTTCTTCTTCCTCCTCCTTCTCTTCTTCTTCTTCTTCTTTTTTTTTTTACAGATGACTTCTACCATTGCTTTTCTATTGAAATAGCCTTCTCTAAGGTTGCCAGATATTTTATGTAGCATCTGGGATATTTTAACTCTTTTCCTCTTTTTGTTTTCATTCTTATCACTGCATTATCATTTTCCTTTACCTACCTCTGAAAAACTTTTCAGTCTCCTTTACTATTACTCTCCTGTTCCCCTTCTTAACTATTGGAGACCTGCGGTCCTAATCATTTTTAGTTAGTTTGTTTGTTTTTCACTCTCTGAGAAACTTAAGTCACATTAATGGCTTCAATTATCAGTTTTATGCAACTGATTCTCATATCTTGATCTACCTTTTTGACCATTCTCCCCAATTCCAATCTCATTAGCGTAGCTAATGGCAGTTCTTTTCTTTTTTTAAGTTTTGATGTCAAGTTCACAAAGAGATTCACATGACTCCTGGATGAGAGAATAGAGAAACAAGAGAAGGACAATTGATACAATCTTTCAAGTAATGGGGAAGCTAAGAGTTAAAACATACATTTTCTAAGTTGAATATCAAACTATGTTATTATTCTTGTGCTTATCATTAAATGAACTTGGGTATTTTAATAAGGTTTCACGTTCTTTCAGTTTCTCTGAGAAAACAAATCTATTCACATGCTGAGTGTGCCAAAGGTGGTTTCTTGTAGACAAGGCACACACACACACACACACACACACACACACACACACACACACACACACACACACATATATGATATGGTTTGGCTCTGTGTCCCAACCTAAATCTCATCTTGAATTGTAATTCCCATGTGTCAAGGGAGAGACCTGAGGGGAGGTGATTGGATCATGGGAGTGGTTTTTTCTTATGTTGTTCTTATGACAATGAGGGAATTCTCACAATATCTGATGGTTTAAAAGTGGCACTTTCCCTTGCGATCTCTCTTTCTCCTCAGGCTTTGTGAAGAAGGTTCTTGCTTCTCCTTTGCTTTCTGCCATGATTGTGTTTCCTAAGGCCACCCCGGCCATGTGGAATTGAGTCAACTAAACCTTGTTCCTTTATAAGTTATCCAGTCTCAGGTAGTATCTTTAAAGCAGCATGAAAATGGACTAATACAGAGGATTCATACCAGGAGTTGGGCACTGCTATAAAGATAACCTGAAAATGTGGAAGTGACTTTGGAACTGGATAACAGGCAGAGGTCAGAACAGCTTGAATGGTCCAGAAAGACAGGAAGATGTGGGAAACTTTGGAACTTTCTAGAGACTTGCTGATTGGTTTTGACCAAAATGCTGATAGTGATATGGACAATTAGGTGGTCTCAGATGGAGATTAAGAACTTATTGGGAACTGGAGACGGTCACTCATGCTATGCTTTAGCAGAGAGTCTGGTGGTATTTTTCCCCTGCCCTAGAGATCTGTCAAACTTTGAACTTGAGAGAGATGATTTAGGGTATCTGGCAGAAGAAATTTCTAAGCAGCAAAGCATTTGAGAGGTGATCTAGCTTTTTTTTTTTTTTCTTTTTTTTTTTTTTATTGCATTTTAGGTTTTGGGT
>CAUYQU010062185.1:0-27338 GCA_963574635.1 Cheracebus regulus | reverse complement strand
TCTGTTCATATCCTTTGCCCACTTTTGAATGGGCTTGTTTGTTTTTTTCTTGTAAATCTGTTTTAGTTCTTTGTAAATTCTGGATATCAGCCCTTTGTCAGATGGGTAGACTGCAAAAATTTTTTCCCATTCTGTTGGTTGCTGATTCACCCTAATGACTGTTTCTTTCACAGTGCAGAAGCTGTGGAGTTTGGTTAGGTTCCATTTGTCTATTTTGGCTTTTGTTGCCAATGCTTTTGGTGTTTTGGTCATGAAGTCCTTGCCTAAACCTATGTTCTGAATGGTTTTGCCCAGATTTTCTTCTTGGGTTTTTATGGTGTTAGGTCTTATGTTTAAGTCTTTAATCCATCTGGAATTAATTTTAGTGTAAGGTGTCAGGAAGGGATCCAATTTCTGCTTTCTGGACATGGCTAGCCAGTTTTCCCAACATCATTTATTAAACAGGGAATCCTTTCGCCATTGCTTGTTTTTGTCAGGTTTATCAAAGATCAGATGGTTGTAGATATGTCCTAGAAATAGAAATTCCATTTGACCCAGGAATCCCATTGCTGGGTATATATCCAAAGGATTATAAATCATTCTACTATAAGGACACATGCACACGAATGTTCATTGCAGCACAGTTTACAATAGCAAAGACCTGGAACCAACCCAAATGCCCATCGATGATAGACTGGACAGAGAAAATGTGGCACATATACACCATGGAATATTATGCAGCCATCAAAAATGATGAGTTCGTGTCCTTTGTAGGGACACAGATGAAACTGGAAACCATCATTCTCAGCAAACTAACACAAGAACACAAAATCAAACAGCGCATGTTCTCACTTATAGGCGGGTGTTGAACAATGAGAACACATGGACACAGGGAGGGGAGCACTACACACTGGGGTCTGTTTGGGGGAAATAGGGGAGGGACAGTGGAGGGTGGGGAGTTGGGGAGAGATAGCATGGGGGAAAATGCCAGATATAGGTGAAGGGGAGGAAGGCAGCAAATCACACTGCCACTTGTGTACCTATGCAACAATCTTGCATGTTCTTCACATGTACCCTAAAACCTAAAATGCAATTAAAACAACAAAACAAAACAGAAAAAGTCTTTAAAAACCAGAAGAAAAAAAAAGAAAGAAAAAAACTGGCCTTAATAGAGAACATACTTAGATGGGAGCGGAATGGAGGCAAGGAAACAAGTTAGAAGTTTATTGCAATAATCTTGCTGAATGATGATGAGTACATAATTGATTTTGTGGGAGCAGGTGAATGGCAGTGAAGAAAAGGGGAGATACTGATAATAAGAATCTTATCTCTCAGTGATTAGGTGATGGTGATGGCATCAACCACAAAACCTACACACCTCCACACACACTAAAAGGTGACTAAGTTGTTGTTGTTGGAGTTGTTGGCTACAGATTTAAAGTTTTTCTTCCCTAAAAATGTATGTGTTGCAATCCTAGCCCTCAAAGTGATGGTATTAGGTGATGAGACTTTTGGGTCATGAGAGTGGCATCCTCATGAATGGCATTAGTGCCATTATAAAAAGGGCCTGAGAAAGCTCCCTTCCTTCTGCAAGGGCACAGTAAGAAGGCTCCATCTAAGAACCAGAATGAGCCCTCACCAGACACTAGATCTGACAGTGCCTTTTTCTTGGACATCCCCACCTCTAAAAGTGTGAGAAAAAAAGGTCCGTTGTTTAAAAGTGACACAGCTTATATTTTGCTACAATAGTCCAAATGGGCAAGATTATGGTAAAAGTGGTTTTATGATTAGTTCAGTTTTACCATGTGGTATTTTAGGTATCTGGAAAATTCAAGTGTACATCTTCATAAAATAAATAGAGAAATAAGCATAAAATTCAAAAGCAAGAAAAACTGCATTGTGACTTATTTATTAACAGTTGAGGGTCAGTATTATGTTGATTCTAGTTGAAGCCTAGGAGTGGATGAAATCAACCTGAGAAAATAGATTAGATAAATGGAAGACGAAGAAGAAAATCAAATCTATAATCCTGAAAAACAGTAAATCCAAATGAGAAGGAAAAGACAGACAATTCTGCAAAGAAGACTGATAAAGAACAATCTAAAAAGTAGAAGGAAAATAAGAAAAAAGTGGGGTGGCAGCCAAAGGAAAAGCTTTTCCCAAAGTGGCAGCTGACAATGTCAATTACCACATGAAAGTCGCTTAAAAAAAATTGAAAATTGTAAATTGGATTTAAGAGTTAAAGGTTATGGGTACCCTTGTATCATATAGTCACATGCTGAGTGTTAAAGCTTGATCCCTATGATTTGAAAAAAATGTAAGTGGAGACAGCACAGTCCAGCTTGGCTGAAAAGACCAGAAGTTGCTGAAAAGCATGCAGTGAGAAGCATGAACTTGTGTGCACATTACAGAAAAAGACACTCTTGTATATCTGAAAGACAAGAGTAATGAATATAGAAAACCATTAGTGGAAAAGAGTTGAGACAGATTCAAGAGTTACAGGGCAGTATGAAGCCTCACAGTTAAATGTGAACAAATGATGTGCTGAATATATGAAAGAAAGATTACGCTGGGCTGGAGGAATCTGAGAGAAATTCCTGGTGGTCTCAAGCCTTGTGCAAGAGCTTGAATGCAGACCAAAGTTAATGGTAAAGAAGGCGCAAGAGCATTCCAGGCAATGAAAGGAGGGTCACATAAATCATGCATCAATTTCAGAGAAGCTTCATGGTGTGGAATCTAAAAGTACAAACTGAAACTTAAGAAATTTTTTTTTTCCTAGAATTTATCTCCTAAATTAAACTACAAGAGTATTGTAGCTAATGGAATGGACTGAAAGGTATTTCCATGTTTTCCTTGATTTATTATTGTATCCTTATTTTATTATTGTATAAATAAAGATTATATACCACAAAATATAACACTTAAACTCATCACATGGAACTAGGATACTTACATTTATTTCCTTTCCTTTTATTTTTAAATTGTAGGGTAATCATGTTTATTTTTACTTATCATAAAAGTATACTCACAAAATATAACGCTATTTTTTATTTTTATTTTTTCTTGTACATTTTAAATTTTTTCATAGAGTTTTGCTTTGCCCAGTTCTATCTAGAACTCCTGGGCTCAAGTGATATTTCTGCCTCATCCTCTTGAGTAGCTGGGCCTCCAGGCTTGTGCCATCACTCCTGGCCTTATAAGTTATTTTTAATAAAGATAATGTATAGGGAAAAAATCACTCATACTACTTCCATCCAAAGATAGTAACTACTATAGATAATAATCATATTTTTTTTGGTAAAAAATCCTTCTAGTCTGCACTTTTTACATCATTGGGATGCTATAGATAGAGAATTCTACTTTAATTGCATACACTTAATAACCAGTTTTTCATATGTTTTAAAAAGTCTCATAAAACCTTTTGAAGAACTGCAAAACACACTCTACTATAGTTAGCCACTTGCCTATTATTAACAATTCAGTTGTATTCATTTCCATAATTCCAAACAAGATTTATGCACATAAATTATTGTCTACATTGGATATTGTTACCTTAGAATAAATTTACAGGTATTATATTATAGAATCATTGACTGGAACTGAGGTATTTTGACCATCAACTTCTTTAACAGACTTGCAAAATATTTGTTTTATATTATTTAACAAATGACCAAGGAATCATCATTCACGTATATGCTTCAAACTTCTTTTTGAAGTCTATTTTTTCCTCTTAGGGGCTCTTTGATGTTGTAATACTACATGAAATTTGTGGAAAATTATTATGTGAAAGCACTTGTTCAGTTGAACTGAGGAACAGAAGTAAAACAGTTACAGCAAATACCTGAAACAGCAGTGCACATCCACTGTGATGCATGGCAACTAAATAAAATATGATTTATAATTGTGTTTAGTACAGAAGCACATTCCATCAAAGAGTGTATATGGAAGAATGCTTGCTTGGAACCTAAGTCCTGCCTGTGCCTCCCAAACTCAAAGTCTAAATTAATAGGGAACTTCCATTTATTCAATAGCTTAATGTGAATTTCATGACAAATGGTAGCATTCACTCCTAGAAAGAGGAAGAAAGAAAGAAAAAGAGAGAGGGAGAACAAGAAAGAGAAAGGAAGAAAGAAAGAAAAATAAAAAAGGGGGTTGAGAAGGAAGGAAGGAAAGAAGAAAATAAAGAAGGAAGGAAGGAAGGAAAGAAGGAAAGAAGGAAATAAAGAATGAAAGAAAGAAAGAGAAAGAAAAAGAAAGAAAGAAGGGAAGGGAAGGAGGGAAGGAAGGAAGAAAGAAAAAGAAAAGAAAGTAAAAGAAAGAAAAGAAAAAAGAAAGAAAAGAAAGAGAAAGAAAAAGGAAGGAAAAAGAAAGCATGATAATTTTATGTATCAACTTGAGTAGGTTAAGGTGCCCAATGTTTGTTTAAATATCAGTGTGGATGTTGCTGTGAAGGTATTTTTTTAGATGTGATTAACATTTAAATCGATAGACTAAGTAAACACATATAATGTGGTGGGGCTTTATCCAATAGTGGAAGACCTTGTTTGAGTGTTTTTGAGCTGCTGTAGCAAAACATCTTAGACTAGGTAGCTAATAAACAACAAAGTTTATTTCTGATAATTCTGGAGCCTGGGAAGTTCAAAATCAAAATCAAAATATTGGCAGATTATGTGTCTTGTGAGGGCCCTCTTTTCATAGATGGTACCTTGGAGCTATGTCCTCACATGAGAGAAAGACTAGTTAGCTCTCTGGGGTCTCTTTTATAAGGTGACTCACGAGGCAGAGCCCTCATGACCTCCCTCCCCAAAGGCTCCACCTTCTAATACTATCAAATTGGGAGTTAGATTTCAATGTGTAAATTTGGAGAGGCACAAGCATTCAGACCACAGCAGGCCTCAAGAGAAAACACTGAGGTTCTCTAACAAAAAGGGCATTTTGTCTCCAGACTGCCTTTGGACTTAAGACTGCAGCATCAATTCTTGCTGAAATTTCTACCAGTCATCCTGCCTTATAAATTCCTGACTTTTTAGCTTCCGCAATTGTGAGAGCCAATTCTTAAAAATAAATCTCTCTCTGAGAGAGAGTCTTGAAGATCCTACTGGACATTTTTCTCTGGAGAATCCTGACTAATACAGGTAAATGGGTAAGTAGATAGATGGATGGAAGGATGAATGTGAATGGAGAGATGGATACAAAGAGAAAGAAATTCTGCTTCCAAGGGGTTTGAAATTATATGCTGATAGAGCACTGGAAGAGTAGTCAAAAGACTAGGTTTAAGTCCTGGTTCTACCATTCACTAACTGTGTTGTCCTTGAAAAATCTTTTAATGTCTCTGTGTTAGCTTCCTAATCCATAAAGTGGAATCAATAATATATTCTCTACCTATCTTGTCAGGATGTTATGAAGATTAATAATAAAAATAGTACACATAATGACTGCTAATAGTTATTAGGTACTAACTGTAAGCCAAATAGTAATCACT
Source organism: Cheracebus regulus (assembly GCA_963574635.1). Lineage (NCBI taxonomy): Eukaryota > Metazoa > Chordata > Mammalia > Primates > Pitheciidae > Cheracebus > Cheracebus regulus. Next base: position 21,877 of record CAUYQU010062185.1, on the reverse strand, counting down.
TTGCATACATTATCTCATTTACTCCTCTTCAAAAATCTTCAAGGTAGATAAAATTATTATCCTAAGTTTATGGCACAAAATCTTAGCTCAAATATTGTTTCCTCAAGAGGCCATTCTTGGTCATCTTACCTAAAGTGGCACTCCCTCTTTGTAACTCTAATTTCCTCCCTGGTTAGTATCTTAAGAATACTAACCACAATCGAGATTATCTTGCTCAAATACTTGTTTACAATTTCACTATTAACACGGTAGATGGTAGGTGCTCATGTAATACTTGATGAATGAATTAATGAATTAATGAATGCATGCATGAATGAATGCATTGAATAATTGAATGAATGAGACTTATTTTGGGTAGATGTGAGTATAAGTGATAATTCAGCATATGTAACCATTCAAAATTTAGAAGTAAAAGCTCTAGAGATGAACACGACTATAGTTTACACAATTACATAAGTGAAAGAACCTCAAAGACTCATCTTTACTCTTGCTGAAGGGGCCTAAGGCTCAAAGCCACTTCCCTGGCTCCTACTTCCAGTCTTCTATAGAGCCAGAGGACTGGGAAGCCAATAAAAAGCAGGGAGATGCACTCTTGAAGGGTACTTTCTCCCTGAGCAGTACTTGCTTTAAAAATGTATATTATTCAATGCACGATGTTGACTCTTGCCCTCCTATATAATAATTAGCCTTTTAATGCACCCCAGTCCTTAAACAGTTCCTTTGACCTGTACATTTTGATGTCGGTTTTATTTAAAGGACATAGATGACGAAGAGGAGAAAGAACTTCTTCTACCTGCATTTCTCCAGTAGCTACCTAGACAACATACTGCACCCTACAGTAAGAAGGAGTTCTAAAGGTAATCAGTGTTGTCAGGAGTGGAAGCCAGTGATGTTGAGCACATGAGCAAATTAAAGGCTCCCAAGAACTAGCACCTGAATTTTCCAATCACAGTCAAGGATTAGCCAACTTCAAAGGAACAAACAGGAGACTGGAGAGAAATATGAGAGGAGGGTATTTAAAGTAAATTTTTATCCATGGGGGAACTATTACTGGACAGCTCATGAATTGCCCAGGTTTACACTTTAATGGCAGAGAAAGGTCTAGAACTCTACTAATTCTTCCCACTATATTGTGTTTCACCTTCTGTGGGAAATAGAAAAGTTTCTTTTTCAAATTTCCTTTCTTGTTAAGAAATAAGTGTACTAATAACTTTGTTAAGCCCTATCTTATGTAGCGTAGACATGCCATGCTTATAGGCATGTAGTACAATCTATGTCCTTGTACTTTGACCAAGATATCTGTGCTGGATGTGCTCACAGGCATGTCCCAACTCTCCATTGCTTTCACCTATTTAGAAAAGTTTAAAGTTATTAGCCAATCGGGTTTTAGTTTAAATTAAGAGGTTTGTCTCTAGCCAATGGAGATCAGACACAGCAATAAGGATGGCCCCAAATTTGTATGGAATAAATTTGTGTGTTTTCCTTTGTTCATTGTACTCTCATGACAAGATGGCAAGTGAGAATACCCTTCCTATCCAGGAAGTAAAAATTGCATTGCTGAAAGATCCTTTGTCTCAGTGCGGATTTTTCATTGCAGCACCAAGCATCTATTTCCAACATCTTTTTTCTTAATCAAAAACAGGAATTACAAAGCTTATTCTCAATAAATACATTAGAATAATAAAGAGAAGAAAATAATACTTCAGAATATGATGAATGAATACTTGCTTTTGGTAAAGCATTCTCTTCCCAGAGGCCTAATTAGGTTATAATTTCAAAAGGTTCTTCAAGTGATTCTCTGATGGTGCCTCTACTATATTTGCATACTTCATAGCTTAGGCCCCCACGTAAAATGACATTGCATATGGTCCAGCAGCTGTTGTAAACAGGCATAAACATTTACCTTTGTTTAGGATTTCATTGAAATTCTGATGTAGTCAATCTTATCTTTACATGCAAAGTCAAAGTAAAAAATACTAGCTTCCCATTGCACTGATTAATGTTTTTAGATCGAAGCTACAAAAGACCGTCTCCATTTGGCGTCTTATGGGTTAAATTTGGAGAGCTCATCCAGCAAAATTAATCATGATCTGGTAGACTGGTGAGTCTCCTGACTGAGAAGCTGCACTTGAAAGTTCTGAGGATGACTGTTGAAATGACTCAGGCCCTCAACCTGGGTGAGACAAACCAAATTCTGATTTGATGTGACACAATATGCCAAACCTCACGCTTACCCTTCAGCCTCAGTGGATAGTTTCAAAGAACTTATTTATCTTTCAGTCTCAAAGAACTTACCTTTTTTTAAAATGATAACTCAAAGTTTTATTAGCTTTTTTCCCCCCAAACACACACTTGTGGAATCCTTCCTTTTTCTGATATATGCTTTTGCGCTACTTTTACATTCTTTCCATTGTCATTTTTTATCTCCTGGATCCTCATTCTTACTCATTTTTTTCGTGTTTTTTTTGACAAAGTATCCACAAAAGGAAAACTATATTTGAATGCATAGTGGCATTGGCATACTGTGGTTTTTCAAGAAAGTAACAAATGCAGACTCCCCTACTGAGTATGCATGGTTCTCCATAGGCCTTAATTATATATTTATTTTAATTGAACAAAGTGATCTGCTGCAATAAAATTTGTCACAGTATTACTGTGAGAATAGTACCTGTGATGGTTAATACTGGGTGCCAAATAAACGGGATTAAAGGATACAAGTACAAAGTATTGATCCTGGGTGTGTCTGTGAGGATGTTGCTAAAGGAGATTAACATTTCAGTCAGTGGACTGGGAAAGGCAGACTCACCCTTAATCTGGGTGGGTACAATCTAATCAGCTGCCAGTGTAGCTAGAATATAAGCAGGTAGAAAAATGTGAAAGGAGAGAGACTGGCCTAATCATCTAGCCTATATCTTTCTCCCATGCTGCTTGCCTCCTGCCCTCAAACATCAGACTCCAGGTTCTTCAGTTTTGGTACTGGGACTGGTTCTTCTTGCTCCTCAGCCTGCAGATGGCCTATTGTGGGACCTTGTGATCACGTGAATTAATACATAATAAACTTCCATACACACACACACACACACACACACACACACACACACGCATCTGTGTGTGTCTTTTATATATATACATATATATTTTTTTCCATTAGTTCTGTCCCTCTAGAGAACCCTAATACAGATATTCAGATATTGGTACCAGGAGTGGTTCTAGAGGAAAAGAATGTTAAGGATTGAGTTCTTTCATTGGTGTGGGGGTTTCTGGAGTTGGCTGCTTAACATGATTACCCCCAAAAATGCTAAAGACCCTAATTCTAATAGAATGGAGAACACTGATAGTCCTGATAAACTGTTTACAGAGTTATGCAAAATAGGTGCACTGACAATCCTGATTCATTGCTCATGAGAAGCAAGGAGTTTAGTGACTCTATAGCATAATAACTTTGACCATATGTGGAGAACCAGGGAACATAATGACGCTAGTTGGTTGCACCTGAGTTCAGTGGACAAAGTGATGAAAAAAAATGATGAAATCAGGGATCTTATCTGCTAGCTTCAGAAACAGATACTGAGCCTCAAATCTGCTAAGACTGCCCTGAGTGAGAGTCTTATCTCCTGGAGGGAAAGAAGACATAAGCTCTTATCATGAGAGTGGCTGACCTGCAATGAAAGGTGCATGCACAGCCTCGCCAGGTGTCTACTGTTAAAGTGAGGGCTTTGATTGGAAAAGAATGGGACCCTGCCACTTGGAATGGGAATGTGTGTGTGTGGTGGGGGCCCTGATGAAGCCGGGAACACTGAGTTTGTAAACTCTGATGAATCTTTTTGGCCAGGAAAAAACAGCTTCCCCATCCCCAATAGTGGCAACATCCCCTCCCTGACCCATGTTGCCATCAGCTTTCCACATTTGTCTGAGGAGATAAACCCTGTACTGCCTGAGGGAACAATGGTGGCCTCCCATGAGGCAGTTGCCAGGCATGATAACATTGATTCTCCTTAGGAGCCACCTCCAACACCCCTGTTTGCTTCTATTCCTATAACTAGATTAAAGTCCTGGTGGACCCCTAGAGGTGAGGTTGAAAGTGTGACCCATGAGGAGGTGTGTTACACTCAAAAAGAACTGCTTGAGTTTTCTAATTTATATAAACAGAATCTGGAGAACAGGCATGGGAATGGATATTAAAAGTGTGAGATAATGGTGGAAGGAACATAAAGTTGGATGAGGCTGAATTTATTGATTTTGTCCCTCTAAGGAGGAACTCTGCATTTAATGTATCAGCTCAGGGAATTAAAAAGATTCTAATAGTTTATTTGCTTGGTTAGCTGGAATATGGATTAAAAGATGGCCCTACTGTGAGTGAGCTGGAAATGCCTGATCTTCCTTGGTATAATGTGGAGGAAGGGATCCAAAGGCTTAGTGAGATTGAAATGGTGGAGTGGATTAGTCACTTTAAACCTACTTATCCCAGCTGGGAGGGTCCAGAAGATATACCCTGGACCAATGCCTTGTGAAATAGATTTGTGAGGGCAGCACCTGCATCTTTGAAGAGCTCTGTAATTGCTGTTCCCTGTATGTCAGATCTAACAGTGGGAACCACAGTCACTCAACTACAAAATATAAACACATTAGGAATAATTGGATCCCAAGGTGGTAGGGGCCAAGTTGTGTCACTCAACTGTCAAAGGCAAGGTGGGCATAGCTACCTTAATGGACAGCAGAGGCAAAGTGGGAATTGGAATAGTCTGATTCCTCTAGCACTCTGGCATTGACTAATTAATCACAGTGTTCCTAGAAGTGAAATTGATAGGAAGCCTACTGCATTTCTACTTAATTTATATAAATAGAAAACTTCTAGGTAGAATGGACAAAGACTAATTGAATTATAAAAACAGAATCATGACCCCTCAATCAATTTCCAGACTGGAGCCAATTTACAGACTCAGAACTATTTGAACAAAGGGTAGGCCAGACCCATTATATTACCGACAATTTATGAAGTGAACCTTTCTCCAGTTCTTCCCCAAGGAGACCTATGGCCTTTTACCAGGGTAACTGTGCATTAAGGAAAGGGAAATGATTAGATATTTCAGGGACTACTGGACACTGGTTCTGAGCTGATGCTAATTCTAGGGGACCCAAAATGTCACTGTGGTCCTCCAGTTAAAGTAGGGGCTTATGGAAGTAGGGTAATTAATTGATTTTTAGCTCAGGTTTGACTTACAGTTGGTCCAGTGGGTCCCTAGACTCATCCTGTCATCATTTCCACAGTACTAGAATGCATAATTGGCATAGACATACTTAGCAGTTGGCAGAACCCCCACATTGACTCCCTGACAAGGGAGGTATAGGGATAGGGATAGGGTGAGGGATATTATGGTGGGAAAGGCCAAATGAAAGCCATCACATCTGCTTCTACCTAGAAAAATAGTAGATCAAAAACAATATCACATCCCTGCAGGGATTGCAGAGATTAGTGCCACCATCAAGGATTTGAAAGATGCAGAGGTGGTGATTCTCAGCACTTCCCAGTTCAAGTTTCACATTTAGCCTGTGCAGAAAGAAGATGGATCTTGGAAAATTACAGTGGATTATCATAAGCTTAACCAAGTGGTGACTCCAATTGCAGCTGGTGTACCATATGTAGTTTCATTGCCTGAGCAAATTAACACATCTCCTGGTATGTGGTATACAACCAATGACTTGGCAAATGCCTTTTTCTCCATTCCTGTCCATAATGTCATGAGAAGCAATTTGACTTCAGCTAGCAAGGCCAGCAATGTATCTTGATTGTCCTACTTCAGGAGTATAACAACACTCCAGCTTTTTGTCATTATCTTATTTGGAGAGATCTTGATTGATCACACTTCACTTCCACAAGATATCACACTGGTCCATTACATTGATGACATTGTACTGATTGGATCCAGTGAGCAAGAAGTAGCAAACACACTGGACTTAGTGGTGAGACATTTGTGTGCCAGTGGATGGGCAATAAATCCCACTAAAATTCAGGGAACTCTACCTCAGTAAAATTTCTAGGAGTTCAGTGGTGTGGGTACTGTTGAGATATTCCTTCTAAGGTAAAGAATACATTGCTGCATTTGGCCCTTCCTACAACCAAGAAAAAAGCACACTTAGTGGGCCTATTTGGATTTTGGAGGCACCACATTCCTCATTTGGCCCATTACTGGGTGGCCTGAAAGGCTGCCAGTTTTCAGTAGGGTACAGAGCAGGAAAAGGCTCTGCAACAGGTCCAGACTGCTGTACAAGCTGCTCTGCCACTTGGGCCATATGACCCAGCAGATTCAATGGTGCTTGAAGTGTCGTGGCAGATAGGGATGCTGTTTGGAGGCTGTGGCAAAAAGGCATCCAAACTGCATCCAGATGGATCCAGTGGAGGCCTCTAGGATTTTGGAGCAAGACCATGGCATCTTTTGCAGATAACTACTCTCCTTTTGAGAAACATCTGTTAGTCTGTTGCTGGGCTTTGGTGGAAACTGAAGGTTTGACCATGGGTCGTCAAGTCACCATGTAACCTGAACTGCCTATAATGAGCTGGGTGCTTTCTGAAGCATCTAGCCATAAAGTGGGTCATGCACAATAGCATTTCATCATCAAATGGAAGTGGTATATGCATCATCAGGCTTGAGCAGTTCCTGAAGGCACAAGTAAGTGACATGAGGAAATGGTTCAAACATCATGGTCTCCGCTCCTACCACCCTGTCTTCTCTCCTCCAGCCTGCACTGATGGCCTTATGGGGAGTTCCCTATGATCAACTGACAGAGGAAGAGAAGACTGGGGCCTGGTTCATAGATGGTTCTGCACGATAAGCAAGCACCATCCAAAAGTGGACAGCTGCAGCACTATAGCCCGTTTCTAGGACATCCTTGAAGAACAGTGATGAAGAGAAATCTTCTCATTGGGAAGAACTTTGAGCACTGCATTTGATTATTGTGCACTTTGCATAGAAGGAGAAATGGTCAGAAGTACAATTAATATACCGGTTCATGAGCTGTAGACAATGATTTGGCTGGATGGTCAGAAACTTGGAAGAAGCATGATTCAAAAACTGGTGATAAAGAAATCTAGAGAAAGGTATGTGGATGGACCTCTCTGAGTGGTCAAAATCTCTGAAGATATTTGTATTCCATATAAGTGCTCACCAGCGGGTGACCTCAGCAGAAGAGGAATTGAATAATCAATTGGATAGGATAACCTGTTCTGTGGGCACCACTCAGCCTCTTTCCCCAGGCACCCCTGTCATTGCCCAATGGGCCCATGAAAAAAGTAGCCATGGTGGCAGGGATGGAGGTTACACATGGGCTCAGCAGCATGAACTTCCACTCACCAAGGCTGACCTGGTTCCAGATATTGCTGAGTGCTGAATTTGCCAGCAGCAGAGACTAACACTGAGTCCTCAATATGGCACCATTCCTCAGGGTGATCAGCTAGCTATTTGGTGGCAGGTTGATTATATTGGACCTCTTCCATCATAGAAAGGGCAGAGGTTTGTCCTCACTGGAATAGACACTTACTCTGGATATAGGTTTGCCTATCCTGCATACAATGCTTCAGCCAAGACTACCGTCTGTGGACTCACAAAATGCTTATCCATTGTCATGGTATTCTACACAGCATTGCCTCTGACCAAGGCATTCACTTTACAGTGAAAAAAGTGCAGCAGTGAGCTCATGCTCATGGAATTATCTGCTCTTACCATGTTTCCCATCATCCTGAAGCAACTGGATTGATAGAGAAGTGGAATGGCCTTTTGAAGTCACAGTTACAATGCCAACTATGTGACAATACTTTGCAGGCCTTGGGCAAGTTCTCCAGAAGGCCATGTATTCTCTGAATCAGTGTCCAATATGTGGTACTGTTTCTCCCATAGCCAGGACTCGCAGGTCCAGGAATCAAAGGGGGGAAGTAAAAGTGGTACCACACGCCATCACTGTCTGTGATCCACTAACAAAATTTTTGCTTCCTGTTCCTCCAACATTACATTTTGCTGGCCTAGAGTTCTTAATTCCAGAGGGAGGAACGCTGCCACCAGGAGACAAAACAACTATTCCATTAAACTGGAAGTTAGAATTGCTACCTGGACACTTTGGGGTCCTCCTACCTTTAAGTCAACAGGCTAAAAAGGGAGTTACAATGTTGGCTGGGGTGACTGTCCTGGACTATCAAGATGAAATCCATCTACTACTCCACAACAGAGGTAAGGAGGAGTACAACACGTGGAATACAGGAGAATCATTAGGGCGTCTCTCAATATTATCATGCCCTGTGATTAAGGTCAATGCGAAACTACAACATCCCAATTCAGACAGAACTACAAATGGCCCAGACCCTTCATAAATGAAGGTTTGGGTAACTCCACCAGGAAAAAAAGCCATGACTTGATGAAGTTCTTGCTGACGGGAAAGGGAATACAGAATGGGTAGGAGAAGAAGGTAGTCATCAATATCAGCTATGACCAAATGACCAGCTGCAGAAAAAAGGACTGTAATTGTCATGAGTGTTTCCTCCTTCTTTTTTAAAAAAACATGTTTGTGCATGTATACACTTGTACTAAGAAAATATCTTCATTTTATTTCTTTCTCCTTTATCATGGGACATAATATTTATTGACTTCACCTCAGCATTTGAGTATTGTTAACTTTAGGTAATAGTGTTTGATTTGGAGATTGGTGCATTTCCAGTTGTATGAAGGATAGTTGTATTATGTTATGTTTGTTTGTAATTACAACTTTATTATTATCTTTATTTGAAGGTTATATATGATCTCAGGAGATGTGTATGGGTTCAAGTTGACAAGGGGTGGACTTGTAATGATTAATACTGATTATCAACTTGACTGATTTGAAGAATACAAAGTATTGATCATGGGTGTGTCTGTCAGGGTGTTGCCAAAGGAAATTAACATTTCAGTCAGTGGACTGTGATAGGCAGACCTACCCTTAATCGGGGTGGGCAAAATCTAATCAGCTGCCAGGGAGGCTAGAATATAAACAGGCAGAAAAACGTTAATCAAGAGGCTGGCCTAACCTCCCAGCTTACATCTTTCTCCCATGCTGGATGCTTCCTGCCCTCAAACATCAGTTTTGGGACTTGGACTGGCTCTTCTTGCTCCTCAGCCTGCAGACAGTCTAATGTGGGACCTTGTAATCATGTGAGTTAATAATAATAATAATAATAAACTATAATAATAATAATAATTAATAATTATTATTAATAATAATTAAATATTATTAATAAAGTTAATAATAATAAACTTCAGTATATATATATATATGTTCCTTTTATGTGTATACATATATACGTATATATGTATATTTCATTAGTTCTGTCCTTGAGAACCCTAATACAGTACTCATCCAACTGAATCTCTCCCTTTTAAATGACAGAGATCAGGTTAAAAACATCTAGGTGGGCCCCAGGTAGTATCCAGTCTGCTGTGGGTTTTTGCTTGTTTGTTTTATTTTTCATTTATCTTACTTTAACTTAAGAGGGAAGAAGGAGTACTTGCCGGTAGAATTTAAAGAAAGCTATAAAAGTGGCCACTAGTGACCAGTGAAATATTTTCCATAGGATAAAATTGAACGTACAAGAAACAGCAAGTGCCTGAACAATGTTCCCTTTAAATGAATTAATAAATAGACTGACAGAAGCCAGAAACATGTGTACCTACTCTGTCTGTGCTAATAGGAAATGCTTATAAATAAGAATCATTGTTGACAGAATGTGCATATACAAATGGACTACACTCATATCAATGTTTTCAGGAAATCCTGTTTAGTCTACCTTTAAATATATCCTGATTAGGATCATTGCTCACCACTTTGGTTCAAACCCATGAATTCACACCTAGGTTACATCAGTGGACTCATTTCCTTTCCTTTCATTCATTATCCTCACAGTGTTTTATCAAATCAGCACTTAGAGTGAACCTTTTAAAATATAAATCAAACCAAAGCAAATTCAGCTCAAATATGGCAATCTCTCACTCAGTGTGAAAGCCTTGTAATGGCCTAAACATCCTTGCTGTATGTAGAAACTTCCATTTCAATTATTTATCTATGACTGTTTAACAAATCACCCACAATGTTTAATGAATGGAAACAACAGAGATCATTTTTTTATTATATCTTAAGTTTCTGGGGTTGATTTGGCTCAGCTTGGCAGTTCTCTCTCAGGTCCTCTCATGCATTCAGGAGTCTGATGATGGCTGGGTGGGGCTGGAATCATCTGACAGGCCTTCTCAATTATAAGTCTGGCAATTGATGCTTGCTGTCAGTGGACTGTCGGCCATACCCCTACAGGTAGCCTCTCCATGCGGATTGCACTTCTCACAGCTTGGTAGCTGTGTTCCAAGAGTAAATATCCCAAGGAATAGTAAGTAGAAGATGCCATTTTATTAAAGTCTGGCATGAAAACTGGCACAGCCTCACTTCAATCATACAATACTGGTCAAGCAGTCACCAGGCCTAGATTCAAGGAATGGGGTCTAGGCCTTCTTCCTCAATAGAAGGAGTGCCAAAAAACTCGAGAGTCATGTTTAAAAACCATTAAAGCTGATCACTTCTCAGACCTCATTTCCCATTTCTTGCTCACTCATTTCCAGCCGTATTGAACTCCTTGTTATTCCTTGAAAAGACCAGACTTGCTTCTTCATTCAGAACACTACTGTTCCCTCTAGGCCCGTAGCTCCCTCCTCCAACATGCACATTGTCTGCACTCAACAGTGTTCCTGAAAGCTAAATCTAAAATTCTCCCTTGAAACTATGCTATTTGTTGTACTAGGTTATTAGTTTTATAAAGAAATTTGATCTTATTATTTCTTTGTTATGCTTAATGGATCAAGTCATCACAATATAAAGTGAGTTCAAGAGTGATAATGACACATTGATATTTATAATAACTAATGGGTATGAAAACATTTTGACACATGAAAGAAATTAAATTATGTTTGGTATGGTGTAGCGAGGTGGGAGGCAAACAGTTTATTTCTAACAAGATTTTCAATAAAAGATACTGATATAAAGAGAGAATCTTACTTAACTTAGGGTTAACCAGAAAATAATTTGAAATACCACTTAGATTTCTTTTAGTTCAAGTTTCCCCTGAAATAAACATGTAAAGCTATTTTATGATAGATGGAAATTGCATCTTGTATTTATCTTATGTATATGCGAATATTATGTTCAAAGTTTTGTGCTGTAAAGTGATATGATAGTTTGTTCAAAGATACATTTTATTTTTGCTATCGTAGGAACTGACAAAGAATTATAAATGGATGAACATTTTCAGGCTTTTAACAAGGTAATTGAGAAATGCATGCTTTCATGAAGCAGTGTAAAATATGGGAGGGTAATGTATAGTCTTACAAAAATGTCCTTTGATGAATGACGAAGGAGGAAGGGCTAAAACATAATTATCCTATGTCACTCCCAAGTCTAATTAACCACTAAGTGCTATTTATTCATTTTCTTGAACCTGTCCTTTTCTCTCCGCCTTAGCACCAGCGCCTTGGATTATGCCATCATCATTTTGCAGTCCACTATGGTAACAATTTCCTAAATGGTTTCCAAGACTCCAGCTTTGCCCTTTTAAGTTCACTTTTCACAGTGTCACTGGAGTAATATTTCTTAAAATAAAAGTGAATCATACAGTGACACATTTCCCTTCCTAAACACCTTCAGATTGGCTTGAGGGAAATGTAAGTGTGGTGCAGTATCTGCTCATTATCTAGCTTCTCTACATGCATTGATTGGGAATAGAGGATACAAAAAATTATGAATAAGTCAGATAGTTGCCGAAAAAGTAGCTGTAGTAGCAAGACCTAGAAGGACTGAGCAGCATGAATGGTCACACAGCCAGATTGAAAGAAAGGTCCAACAGCATGTTTACTACACCAGTGAGTCTTGCCTTACTATTAGGCTAAGGGTGGAGAAACATTCCCTTTCTCTCAAGTTGGAATACACGAATATACTTCCTGTTATGCTGTCTCTGCCTTATCACTAATATAGAAGGCCAAAGACACATGTGGTCTCTGGGAAGTTCCTCTGATTACACTGGATTTGGTGTTTGTGGTTTGGGAACTAATAGCAAGAAACTATGGCTAGTAGTCAAATCTGAGGATTAATACTCACAGGATCCTGGAAGACTTCCTTACTTCCTTCTGTCCCCTCTTTCCCAGACTAGGTGATGTGTTGGAGTCTATGATTATTTACATAGCAGCATGTGTCAACCTCTATTCTAAATTCTTGGTATTATGTTTCTCCTCCACCTGTCTGTGTGTTCTTTAAGTACAACTGTAAGGACTTCATCTAGCACAGTTCCTAACACATAGTAGACTCTGAATTAATAAAATGAATGAATTATTGAGAAGTTGAATAACATCAAAGATTGAGACTATCACTATAGTATAGTGTTATCCTCAAATCACAGGGCTGCAGGGGCAAGTAGAGGACAAGACACTGCTGGATAAGAATGTCTCAGGTAACTTAGTAAGAACCTTGGTTCTAATATAAATGTAAAGCAGCTGTATGTTAAACCATAGTGATCAGAGTTGACACACTTGCATTATTTCTGATCTCAAAGGAAGAGTGATGAATGTTTCATCATATGTGATGTTGGCTGTAGGTTTGTTGTAGATGCACTAAATTAGACTTAGAAAGTTTCCTTCTGTTTCTCAATTTCTGAAAGTTCTTATTTAAATGAGTGCCGAATATTACCAAATGCATATTCTGGTTCTATTGAGATTCTTTTATGATATTTTCTTCTTAATATGGTGAATTAAAATGGTCAAAATTTTAGTGCTCAACAAAGAGCATTTCTGAGATAAACTCTGATCATGATTCCTTATTCTTTTCCTTTGTTATGTGATTTGATTTGCTATGTTTTGCTAAGAATTTTGTGTGTATGTTCATAGGTTTCAGTTTTTATAAGTTCTATTGACATCATTTCACATTCACTAACTCTTTCGTTTTGTGTGCCCAGATTGCATTAACTGATCAAATAAATTCTTCAGCTTTTTTTATTCCTAATAATTCCATTTGTTTCTTTTCTATAGTTTCAATCTCTCTCCAGTTGTTCCCTAATGTTGCTAACCGTCTTCTCTAAAACATTTCATGTATTTCTCATAATTATTTTAAAGCTCTTATCTAAAAATTCCAACATCTAGGCCATCTGTGCATCTGACTTTATAACTGTTTCCCTTCAGAGGATGCACTAAATTTTTGATGTTTTATTTGTCTTAGAAGATCACATGACAGTAATTGTGTGTTAAAAAATACAAAATAATATAATGCTAAATAAATATTATGTAGCACCCAGGAAAGTCTATATCTTACAATATTTCATTCTTACATTGTTATAAAGAACTTCCTGAGATTGGGTAAATTATGAAGAAAATAAATTTATTGATTCACAATTCTACAGGCTGTATGGGAAACATGTCTTGGGGGCCTCAAAAAACACACAGTCGTGGCAGAAGTCAAAGGGGAAGCAAGCACCCTCTTCACATTGTGGCAGGAGAGAGCAAAGGGGAAGAGCCATACACTTTCAAACAACCAGATCCCATGAGAATCCTATCATGAAAACAGGAAGGGGGAAGTCCGACCCCATGATTCAATCACCACCCATTAGGGCCCTCCTTCAGCACATGGGGATTACAATTCAACCTGAGATTTAGGTGAGGCCACAGCCAAACCATAGCACATCTCTGTTCTGTCAGACTGCCAGCATGGGGGCCTAAGTTAATGTAATCTGTATTTTATTTTGTCTGAGATTTGTTATACTTGTAATTAGATTTAGTTCACTACTGGCTTCAATTTCAGGGCAAGATGACAGCCTTTCCCTCAGAAGAGGCTAGAAATACATGACACCATTTCTGAAAACAGCAATATGATTTGGCGATGATCTTTGGAAGATGCAATACACTTTTAATATCCTTAGTGTAGAATACATTTTCCCTCTTCAAATGTACTTTTGGTGTTTTAAAAATAAGTAGAAAACCTTTCAGTCAAGTCTGTTAAATAAAATTAGTATGACTAAAGGAAAAAATGTTATGACTACAGTAAGGTGGTATGGCCACAGTGGGAAGATATTGATTTCTTAGCATGTTTTATCCTTTGGCCCAAAGCAAAGTTCATTTTGAGCAATGACAATCTCTTTGGACTAGGTTACTACCCAAGGCAATTACTTTGAAAAGGGCAACGTGTCTGAATTAGTAATCTGTTCTCATCTAGTGCTTATCAAAAGTTAATGTGCATACAAATCACCAGGGAATTTTATTAAACTATAGTTTCTAATTCAGTATGTCTGAAGTGAGGCCTGAAATTTAGCACTGAATTTCTACTAAGCTCCCAAGTGATGCCAATCCTTGGATTATACCTTGAGGTGCAATGATTTAGTTTCCTGGCCCTAAAGTCATAATTCCTGACTCCTTACTATAATAGCTAGCTTCCAAGATGGCCCCTTTGATCCATACCTGATGGTATTGTACACAGACCAATACTGTATCTGGATTAGTTCGTGTGATCAACTAAATATGGCAGAAGTGATGGTATGTCAATGGCAGGTTGCCTAAGATACTTTGGCTTCTGTCTTAGTTGATCTCTCTTTTTGACTCTATCACTTAGACTGGTGGCACTAACTGCCACATCGGGAATATGCCTGTGGAAAGGCTTACATGACAATGAACTAAAGCCCAAAGCCAACAGACAGTGAGAAACTAAATGAGATCAGAAGTGGATCTTCCAACCCTATTCAAACCGTCAGAATTCTAGATTCTAAGCTACTGAAATTCTAGATTCTTGATCCTCAGAAACTCATAATAATAATAATAACCAATAATAAATGTTTATTGTTTTAATTTGGTGGGACAGTTTCTTACAAAGAAATAGGTAACAACTAGTGCAAATTTCTTCTCTATTTTAAACTCAATAATGTCAGTAGGTTTTAGATCAAGTAGATCACTACTTTTCATTTGAATGCTAAGGGAGTTGAACTGTGTTATTCCCCTCCCCTCCATATGTTTAATTTTTGGCCCTTAGTACTTGTGAATGTTCTTTTATTTATAAGTAGGGTTTCTGAAGATGTAATCAAGTTAAGATGATTGGTGGGTCATAAATTATTCAATGACTGCTATCCTTATAAGGAGACACAGAGACACAGACATACAGGAAAGAAGCCCATGTGACAACAAAGGCTGAGAATAAGGTGTTGCAGCTGCAAGTCAAAGAATACAAAGGATGACCAGCAAACACCAGAAGGTAGGAAGAGGAAAAGAAACATTCTTCCCTCGAGCCTTGAGAGGAAGCATGGCTCTGTCAACACCTTGATTTTGGATTTCCCCAAAACGGTAAAAGAATAAATTTCTGTTGTATTAACCCATTCAGTTTGTGGTAATTTGTAATGGAAGCTCTAGGAAATGAAAACAGATGCCGATCAGAAGGACCTGTTAAGCGTCTAAAAAAATACAAGCCAAGTTTCTCTTGAAGACACAGTGAATAACAATCACAAATGTGGGGCTTAGGTATATTCATTTTAACTCCAAAGCTTATAATACATAGTCAAACTTGAGAACTTCTGAAATAGATTTTGTAGTCCTAAATCTAAAAGTCAAGGGCTTCAAGCCCTAGTAATATATTTTTGAAGTGTGTTAATTTATAGGCCTACCGTGATTATTCATGCAAGTGCACGAAAGCCATTTGTAATTATTTGCATGGATACATGCATAAACCTAATAAACTGCTTTGCACATGGACATTCTAGGTGTTGAGCTATTCACATTAAGTTGTTTGTTTTGGAGTTAATATCAGTTTTAAAGACAACTACATTTAGACGTTTAAAGATTTGTAATTATCTCAAACAAGAACAACATATGGTTTTGCTCCTATAAGTGCTTCACAAAGAATAACTGCTTGTATTCTGCTGCATTTTTGGATTGTGTAATAAAGTGGAAAATTATCAGGATCTGGCTCTCCAGTTCTGACTAAAATAATTACTGAAGAAATTGAACAGATGCTGGGTATAAATAAATTTTATGAACTCAGATATTTTGAGATTTTCTGTGGATTCTGGGCACCACTTGTGGAGATATATTTATGATGACCTCAGTGAAACAATTAGTTTGCACTTTTCCAGGTCACTGCAGTGAGGTGAATCTCTCACCTTGAAAACACCTTAGCAACATACAGTCTGAATGTCATCGTTTTTATCTGGCTGTAGGAGGGCAAACAAACTCATATTCCCACACAAGCAGAGACTCCAGTCATAAATTACTTCTAAAATGATACTGCGCTTCCTTTCTTTTCTCTACTGGCAGTACCCAAAGCACAGGAAGCAAAATTTCCCTACTGAAAATAGAGATTCTAAAATCTGTTTCTATGAGTTTTGAAAGAAGAGTTGCTCCCAATAGGATATGATCTCACAAATCTCAATACACAGGGTTTGGTGAGAAAGGCTGCCACCTCAACTACATTATCACATTTATCAGAGTGGACTAAGCCAATCATTCCCCAGCCATTACTGGGGAATTAAATTTAAAACTGCCATCAATGCCACACTCAGAGTTATTAAGATAAAATAAGATGAGTGGCCACCAAAATGGAGAGAAGAATACGATTATGTTTTTAAATATCAGACACTTAACAGAGGGCAATTCTGGACATGTGATGATTACTGCATATTTAGGCAAAAGGAGTGGGTATGAAGCAAAAGCTGTGATTCAAATGTGGGCTTCAGTTAAGGCCATCAAAGAGCATCAAGGGAACAAGATACAGGAAGAAGAAGATAATTAGAACTTATTCTTAGCATGCCTTAATTGCCAAACCTTTATCGGTAGCAGATGGTAGGTGAGCAGGAATTTTGGGAAATAACTACTTTTTTGACATTATTTCCAATTAAGAAGTCTTTCTCAGCTATCAAGACAAACTTTGAAATTATTGTATGTTCCCAGGTTAATATTAACTTGGAGAGTTTAATGAAATCTGTTTTCTTTCTGCCTATCATTTACTCTATTTCCATCTGTTCTAAGGTGAAAAGGTAAACTTTTCAGTGATTCTATTCCAGGCTGCATATTCAGAGGCCCCCAGTGACTCATAAGTATTACTTGTAATTGGATAACTTTTAAGGGAGAACTATCCTAACTGTACCATTAAAACAGACCTGGGAGAATCGAAATGGGCTCCAAAATGTCAAATGACCGTTACGTCATAGCAAGGGAATTTGATACAAAACAACGACACAAAATATTGCTACTTACTGTACATGAATGCAGTACTATTTGGAAGAAGAAAACCATCCCAGGCAAATGCAACAGCAGTGTAGAACAGTTGAAGACTTTTGTAAATCTCTTCACAACTCACATACTCAGCAGGATCCTACGTAAGACAATTGCTCTGCAAAAAGCAATTAAATATGTCTGATAAAGGCATCTGATAAATGTGTCTGGAAAAAAGTAACCTCACAGAACTTGATGACTTTGACAGCTTCTCTTTATATAGAGCATTTGCCACTTACTCTGTGGCAGTGATTCTCAAAATATGTTTCTCAAACAAGCAGCACTAGCAGCACCTGGGAAGTTAATAAAAATTCAGATGCTCCAGCCTCACCACAGATCCAGTGAATCAGAAACTTTCAGGATGGGTCTCAGAAATCCGTGTTTTAACACGCCCTCCAGTATTTCTTTTTTGTTGTTTCGTTTTTGAAACAGAGTTTCACTCTGTTGCCTAGGCTGGAGTACAGTGGCTCAATCTTAGCTCACTGCAACCTCCAACTCCTGGGTTCAAGTGATTCTCCTGCCTCAGCCTCCTGAGTAGCTGGGATTGTAGGCCCCTGCCACCATGCCTGGCTAATTTTGTATTTTCAGTAGAAATGGGGTTTCACCATGTTTACCAGGCTGGTATTGAACTCTTGACCTCAAGTAATCCGCCCACCTTGGCCTCCCAAAGTGCGGGGATTACAGTATGAGCCACCACACCTGGCCTAAGCCTTCCGGTGTATCTGACGCAAATTAATGATTTAAGCTATGGCATTAGGAATAGACACCGGAATAGACACCCATTGCTGGATAATGCCAAGTACCATACTACGTTCTTTATAAACATTATGTCAGTTAAACATTACGATAACCATGCAAAATATATTCTTTCATTACCCCCATTGCAGAGGTAAAGAATCAGAGGCTTATAAATGAAAAGTAACTTGGTTACAGTCTCAGAGCTAACACGTGGAAAGAAGGTTTCTAACAATCTTCTGATTAGTCTAATCCTCATACTCTTAGCTTCTGAAGAGTACCCAAGCAGAAAAGGACAAGAAAAGAACTTCCGTAATTTTGTGTGAAGATATACGATAGAGAGTATAGAAAAGTCAGCTGAAGGACCAATACACAGGAGCCTACATAAAAATTTTCTGGGAGTCAGAAATTGACCCAATGCTTAAAAAAATGACCACTCTTAAAGAAATAAAAGCTTCTATACTATGAAATAAAATAGCTGTACCATTTTAAAATATAATGTAATAAGTGTTTTCCAAAATCTCAGTTAAGAAGTGACTAATCTAAAACATACTTTATCTGCTATAATCTTGGAAATTGTGGCCACTAGCCCGGGCATTCTGTCTTCATTCTATCTAATGACCACAGGAAGGTTACATGTAGTCTAGCTTCCCTTAGGACCATCTTTAACACACTTTATTTCTGTGCTAAACTTTCAGTTAAAAAAAAAAGAGTAAATGATGATCATACGATGTAAAAACCACTTTGGCATTTGTTTTATAGATTTGTGTCAAGAAAATATTGAAACGATTATTCAACGTTCCTCTAAGGACCCGCATTAAACAAGACTTTAATATTACCTTTCCATAAATGTGATTCATGGTGAGTCATTATATCTGCACGATTTTAGTGAATCTTCCAGAAAACGTTGTTTTGCTGTCCAGTAGGTCTGTAAATACTAGATTGCACCTAGTTATACTTGTGTCTCCATTGAACGCCCTCTCAGAGCCTTTAGCACACTAATGTGCTTTGTGAATTTCCAGGGGAGTCATAACATGGATGAAGTTTCCTAAATTTTTTCAACTATGGAAACTCTTTTTGGAGGATCACTGTGAAAGACTAGCGTTCTCTGGAATAAGTACTAGAACATATTTTTATGACTAAATATCAGGATTTTCTAAGCTATCATTATGCTCCTTTTTTGTCCTATAGTCTAGAACTCAGAATCAAGTCAAATGTTCTGTTGTGCAAAAAGCGCAGTTTAGAGAAAAAAGAATTACTTCCAAAACATGTCTACCTGGACTCAAATCGCAGTTCTGCTGTTTGTTAATTGTGTGACTATAGCAAGATACTCAAACTCTCTGTGCCTCTGTCCTCTGATCTGGGAAATAAGATTTTTAAATAAGAGCAGATTTTTGGGGTTGTGTTGATGATTAAAAACTGCAAAGTGTTTAGAAGAGTATCTGGCCAATAGTAAATACTACATAAATATTTGTTAACTAGCAATTAAACTATTGTGGCTAGTATTGTTGCTCTCTCCTGCATGTCAGCATCTATTTTTGTTTTATCATTTTAATGTACCTGAGTCACTTGTGGATGGCCTACCTTTTAAGAACTATATAAGTGATAGCACAAGGACTATATGAATGATAGCATGAGGAAATGATTTCAAAATGAAACAGGTTGAATAACAAGGAACTTTCAAAATAAACCTCATCAGTCAGTATGCCTGAAAAAAGTTCAGGAAAATAAGTGATCTATCAGTTTAATGTGAACGTAGTTGATGGAGTCCTTTCAGTGGATCTGGCTGGTCATTGATAGTTTCCAGCTTTGTGACACCCTACTAAACTTAGTATCATCTAACTCCATTTGCTTTGACCTTAAGCAAATTTATGGCATCAACCTGATTTCCCAAGAACACTTTCCTATGGAGATAAAGCCTATTGTGAATATACGTTTTCCTCTGACAGTATATTCACGTATGTACTTTTCTGATTGAAGGTAGCATAAATTAATTTACCAGATTAGTTGATAGAAACATGCATGTTTTCATACAGGCAAAAGTGAAAGGATGCAGAGGAAGTATCCTGAAATAACAATTACAATGTCCACACCCAGATGATGTGGTCTTGCTTATACTAGTGAGTGGGCTCTGCTTCCATTCCCAGGACAGGCATAGACTCTTAATGGAAGGGGGTTGTGCTTTGCAAGTACATCTGGTGATGAAGGCATTATTTGAAGAAATGGAGAAAATCTGACAAGAGTACAGTTGTGAGACAATAATTAAATCAAGATGGAGACTGGGTTCAGTACCTGCCAGTGTTAATGGAGATGTATTCACTAGTGACATTTGATCAGATCTACTGGGTGGATTCTTAGAATTCATTAGTTAAAGACGTAAAGTGGTCTCTCTGATTAAAGAAGGGAAAAACAATAGAGAGCACCCATAAATTACTATAGCTCAATTAGGTACAGACAGTTTAGTGGGTGTTTATTACTAGTACAAAGGAAGATTTTCCAATTACATTAAAAGGTTTTGAAAACAACAGTTATAGGCACAATGATTTAGGCTGATTGCTAGAATAATGCATTGCAAGAAACTTTATTGATTAAAAAGTAAACCAGTAAATTATTTGTAGTGTTCATTGTTTATCAGTAGAATCCCTGCTGTGAGGTACAATTTTCTTCACAAGATCAATGGGAGGACTGGGCTAATTTCTCCTTGCCCTGAAAATTGATAAGTATATAAAGGGCAGTTATATCACTGCTGAAAAGACCAGCATGATTTATTCAGGTTAATCATCAAGAAAGTGACATCGCATAAATCACTAGAGATGTACCCTGCCAGGCTGGGCCCTTTAAGCTGGCTTCACTGTCATAAGTTGGACCAAAGAGAAACAAAAAGAAGCCTAGTATTTAACCAGACAAAGCATTTAGCTTGCTAAGCTGCCATGAACTATTTCAAAACCTGGAAATGGCAAGAAATCAAAGGGAAGTTGCACAGATGCCCTTTCTGGAATTGACCCACTAGAAGTAACAAGAGTAGTTTCGTGGAATGAAGCCTAAGATGCTGGCTGGTAGCTCATGTGTCTCTATTTGTCTCTTTGTTTTAAAGTGTCCATATGACTTCTAGGGTTGCTGAGCATCCTGGAGATTGCTCTGCTTGGCCAGAGGTTTTGGAGGAGGCATTTCATTGGCCTTAAATTAATTCTCACTACATGTAATTAAATATGAAAGAAGAAAAGAAAAAGAACTGATAGCTGAGTAACTGAATTCTTCAAATGCAGGAGCTGCTAATATATGCTACATTATATTACAACACATATTACACAATTCTGCATTAAGAATGAGATAAACATTGTTTTACCCTTTAAACTCTTGTTCTTCAGAAAATAAAACACTGCATGTTCTCCCTCATAGGTGAGTGTTGAACAATGAGAGCACATGGACACAGGGAGGGGAGCATCTCACAATGGGGTCTGTGGAGGGGATCTAGGGGAGGGACAGCAGGGTGTGGGGAGTTGGGAAGGGATAACATGAGGAGAAATGCCAGATATAGGTGATGGGGAGGAAGGCAGCAAACCACATTGCCATGTGTGTACCTATACAACAATCTTGCGTGTTCTTTACATGTACCCCAAAACTTAAACTGCAGTAAAATAGACATATAAAAAAACTCTTGTTCTTTAAAAAGTAATTTAGAGAAAAACAATATTCCTTTTTCATTCCCTTATTTAAGAGTATCTCAAATGTGTTCTGATAGATTTTCCCCTTATTGGTTCCACTCTTTCGCTTCCATTTTTTGTAACTTTGACTTTCCTGATATTTTGAAGCAGGAAACAGCAATTTGAAACATCCAAAGGGCAGAATAA
>CAUYQU010062181.1:0-24383 GCA_963574635.1 Cheracebus regulus | reverse complement strand
CCTGACTTTAATTGAGGAGACTTAAAGGGAAGGTAGTTTGTACACAAATACTCAGGCTTACTCATACCCATATTATAAAATTCCATGAAGGAGTTAGCTGGTTTTTTGGGTTTTTGGATTTTTTTTTTTCTTCCACCTTTTTTTTTTTTTTTTTTTTTTTTTTTTTTTTTTTTTTTAAGGATGGCCACAAATTACCAATTACCTTCCAATCTGATTTTTCTTACATAATCTGAATTCTGTGCCTACAAACTTTTAGCAAGACTACAGGCTACTCTGACTTTCACTGTTCTGAGTTTGTATCTTTGCTCATCATCTTACAACTACTTTGGTTGAGTGCTAGTAGAGGCAATGCCAGTGCTTACTTTTCACCAATCCTTGAGCTATATTTGGTTTAGGAATAAGAGTATTAGGTGATGAAGGAATGTAAGATATTTCAGACAGTGGGGAAAATTATGTTCGAAGGTACAGATATGTGAAAGAATTTAGGGTATATGAATAGCTCTAAGTAGTCTACTACTGATGTAGCATAGAGAAGGTAAGGGACAGGTGATGGATGAGTGTGAGATGATAGGCAACATCAACGTTCTTGTGATATTAAAGAAATTTCAAAGGATTGTAAGTACATGAACAGTATGATCAACTTGAGGGTTGTAAAGATCGCTTTTAGTATTGGAGATGGAATTGTTCACTGAACAAGATTTGGTGAGAATGGCCTAAAAATATTTCCAGAATACAAGCTGATAAGATCTGAATAATGGAAGTCTCTGAAGGGATGGGAGAATGGAATCAGATTTGCAAGATATATGGAGGAAAATGAAGAATACATAGTTTGCAAATTGGACTTTATGAAGTCAGAGTTTAGGAAGACATTTTTTCTGATAAATATGGCTGGAAATAGGATTGAGATAGAAAAGCAGAATTGAAATAATACAGGATGAATTTAATTTTAGACATATTGCATTTTATTTTCTTGTAAGATATTGATCTATTTGGCAGTTAGATACTGTAATCCCAAGCTCAAGAGAATGTTCTGGCTTGGAGATAACTTTTGGAGTTAAGATGATGGTTGGCCTCATTAATAATGGTGTGATAGTTAACTCAGAGAGCACAATGTGTTTTAGTACATTTACACTATTGCACATTTCTTTCTTCTCCTGGTACTACTTCAGCAATTCTGTCCTAAATCTTATATATTCTGTTAGGTTTGACAAGCAATTATAAATTATGGGCTTCCAAGGAAGATAAAAAGCATCTGAGATTAAAAGAATATACTGTCCCTTGTGTCAGGCTTACAAGTTCCTTAAGCATATTGGGAAGTGGTGGTTGTAAGATGACAACCATGAAACATTCAAAACCAGTAAATCCTGAATATGTCAGGTACCTGCAACCTAATTTCATTTCCTGATGGAATTGAAGGATTCTCACGTCCTGATCTCTGTGTTTTCAACTACAACTTGATTACTTGACATTGATTTCTAATTACTTCTCTTCATTTGAGATTTATTGTATACTCTTAATGACAGACAATATCCTGACTCCAATTAACCCCACTACAGTGACTCAAAAAGAAAGTTACAGACTTTTTCTCCTCATAGACAGCACACATATGTTGGCATCACTGGAATCAGTGTTTTAACCTAAAAAATCCAGAGTAACAGATGAGTCCTTGATTTATCCATTTATCAGTCAATTATTTTATTAGGCGTACTTCTTATTAGGTGTTTACACATAGTGACATTAATTAAGTGCCTAAACTGGAATGAATATTCTTAACTTGAATCCTATAAATTTTATGTTCTGAACTCTCTTAGCTTTAGTTCTGCGTAGTAATTGATTTAAAAAAAAACAAAAAACAAGAAGCCTGAATGTCTTTTAACTACTTTGAGTAAACTCATATTAGAAAAGCAAATAAAACATTTTTTCACTACTTTATATGAGGATTAATAAAATAAAGAAATGCTTTTGCCATATAGTTGTTTGCAAAACATTTCATGTTATATGGAGAATATATAGGCTACATTCAAATATAATTAGAGCCAAAGGCACTAAAATTTATTTTCATTAATGTCACAGCTTTATGTCTTTAAAAATTCAAAATTTGTATTTGCTCTTTTGAACTGTTAAATTTATATTGTCAGCAAGTATGATATTCTCTGACCTTGAACAGAAACAAAACAGCATCTTCAAAATGTAGGACACACATCTTGTGCCCTGGAGCAATAGCATTCCACGTTTACTGTTTGTTTACATCAGATTTACAGTATGCTTCACACTTCTGAGAAGTGTGTTATATAGGCACACACTAAAACTATTGTGTACTTAAATAGATTTTAGAATATACTGGGTTAAGCAAAGTTCGTTAGGTTTCGTTATCACTGAACCTTTAATAAATTAATGTGCATTGTTAATATCTCAAGGGGATGTAGATATTAGAATTTTCAAATATTTTTAATTGCAGAATGATTTTTTTTCTTTGAAATGGAGTCTCCTTCTGTCACCCAGGCTGGAATGCAGTGGCGCAATATTGGCTCACTCTACCTCTATCTCCTGGATTCAAGTGATTACCATGACTCAGCCTCCCGAGTAGCTGGGATTGCAGGCACCCACCACCATGCCCGGCTAAGTTTAGTATTTTTAGCAGTGATGGGGTTTCACCATGTTGTTCAGGCAGTTCTCGAACTCCTGACCTCAAGTGATCTACCCTCCTCGGCCTCCCAGAGTTCTAGGATTACAGGCATGTGCCACTGTGCCCAGCCTGCAGAATGATTTTTTGAAAATAAAACTAGGGGCATAATTTCTCAGAAGAATACACTGCAGAAAACACTAAGTTAGGCTGCAACAACTTTGAAGCCCTTACTAATATTTATGATGGAATTCACTTATACGTGCAAATTTATGAACTACATACCCTACCAATGATGATTAGCAGAAGAGCACACCATTTCTACAGTTTGTTGACACTTGGTACCTGAATTTAGTATCTAACTGAAAAGAAGCTTTCAGTAAGGTCTGCGAGTTGAAGGGAAAATGGAATTGAAGATCTGGTTTTAAATTGTGAGCCTGCCGCTTAGTAGTTGATTTACTTTAGGAAAGTTGCTATAACTGGAGTGGGGATAATAATAATGAATAACTGGAAGTTTGTTTCTATTAGAGATAAAAATTTATAAATTAATGTTCCTGGCATAAAATTGTCAGTAAGTGATCATTTTTAATGAGCACAGGATAATCTAAAAATTAAAACATAAGAGATGGTGTTCTTCTTTACTATATTCCCCCAGAACTTTCTAATATGTTTGTTAAGATCCTCTACTTTATGGGTTAAAATTCCGCTTCTTCAGGCAATGTATTGGTGAACTTCTCTATATCCTCCCTCGATTCATTTCTCTTGCTTGGAAACTCATTATCTCCATTTATCTAATTCATACTCATTCAACAATCCCTTTTTCTAATGGTTTTTCCTCTGGGATGATTTATCTGACTGCCTTGGGACATTTTCACTTTCCCTTCTCACATCTAATGATTCTCTTATCTATAAAATGTATCTTTACGCACTTAAATGCGAACTTTTATTATTAGTTTGTATTTTTCTGTTTAAGTTCTCTGTTTTCAACTACATTAAAAGATGCTTGAGAGAAGCAACTCTGTATTAAAGCAGAGCATTTTCTTTTAAATGAAAGGTACTCAGAAAACTTGTTTTATTTTATTGATTATAATAAGGCAGCAGCTGAAAGTTAAACTTGTGATTCATCATGGAAAAAAACCTTTCAGTAGATAGATATGGCTAACTACTACTGATCATTGAGGAATAATTCTCGTTGCACAAAATCTTTTTCATGTCTGTTTTACATGCATATTCAGTGACATTGAAGGGGTTTGCCAGTGTCTGATCAACTTTTGAGTGGCATGTGGGTAGAATGCCAGTTAGTATTCAGTTATTTAGACTAATTCATTTTTCTTTTTTCTTTTTTTCTTTTCTTTTCTTTTTTTTTTTTTTTGAGACAAAGTCTCACCTATTGCCAGGCTGGAGTACAGTGGCACAATCCCGGCTCACTGTGACTTCCGTTTTCCATTTTCAAACGATTCTCCTGCCTCAGCCTCCCGAGTAGCCGGGACTACAGGCACTCGCCACCACGCCGGGCTAATTTTTTGTACTTTTAGTAGAGACGGGATTTCACCATGTTGGCCGGGATGGTCTTGATCTCTTGACCTCATGATCGGCCCGCCTCGGCCTCCCAAAATGCTGGGATTACAGGCGTGAGCCACCGCGCCCAGCCCACTAATTCATTTTTCTATCAGATGTTTCCACGTTTTGGAGAAATATAAATAGAAGTAGAGGATGGCAAACACTGGAATCTACAAAATCTTCACTGAATTAAAATAAATGGAATCCTAGTGATTGAAAACTCCACATTCTAATCTTTGGATGTAAAACATCTTCATTTTTTGACTTGCTCCATCTTTCTCTCATCATTCAAATTTATTTGATCTTTAAGTAGTGGAAAAATACGTAAAGAGAATATTGAAGAAAAAGTTACAGCCTCATATCTTACATCAAAATTGGTTTTAGGTAGATATCTTAAAACAATTTTAGGGAACAGAATGCCATTCTAAGCAGGATATGAATTCAAAGAGTGGCAATCAGCAATAATTATATCTAGATAGTTTGTCAGAGTTAGTAGGAGTAAAGTTTTTTCCTACCTTAGGCCCTCCTGTCCTTGTATCCCTCTATCTTTCTTGCTCCACACTTATTTTCACTTAACTCATACAGAGCTATTTATACTTTCCATCATCCACATGAATCATTTGCTCTCTCCAAAGTATTTCCATCTATGCCACTTCTTTGTTTAACTCAATAGTATCTGTCTTGACTGCATATTTGACCAGCTAAGTAATTTCTATCCCATGAGCAAAATGAAAATGAGGGCTCTCTTGTTTAACAACTACTAAGAATTTCAAAAGGACACCAGCAGAGGAGAAAACCCAAGAGCAGAGCCCTTGGAAATGTTGGGCCCTATACCACTGCACAGGTCACATCCCCACGAAGCTGGCCCAACTGCACATTGTAATCACATACAAAGTTGTTTTTTGTTTTGTTTCATTTTTAAAAATGATGCTAGGGTAATCCTCAGATGCATTAGATCAGAACTTCTGGGGGTGAGGCTCAGACCTCAGTTTTGTAATTTTAATTGCATTTTAATAGTTAAAAAAATTTGTTTTAATTTTAATATATAGCCAAGCCTGAACACCAAATTCAAAGGCTATTTCCTTGTGACTTGGCGTGCACTTACCTATTTACTTTTCTATCTCTCTCATGAGACTATTAAGTTTCTTAAGAGTAGATATCATGTCTTAATAGCCTTTTCATCTTTATGACCTAGAACACTTGGAACATTTTACTATTAAATAGATTTTAATGAATGAATAATTAAGTAGAGATATACTAATATGACCTCATTTTTAATTTTATAGGGTGCAATCAAGGAAAAAAGAAAGGACTTATTGAATGATAATTTGAAAGTGTAAAGAGAAAGCATACTCTTAGAAAAAATGTAATAAAATAAGAGATTTGAGAAATTAGATCTAAATTTACTTTTTAAATTAAAGGTTCTTAAGACATACAATAGTTCCCTCAATTCTGTGCTTCAGGGAAATATTATGTTATGTATACTATTACGCATTAAACTTTGAAAGTTGAGGAAAAGCAGGAATAAGGAAAAGAGGTGGGAGAATGCTGACAGAATTAAGAAAAAATGATGCTTCTCAACATAGGTCTAATACGGTTGATTAACAGAACAGTAAATCTGTGGTGGAAGATTTCTTCTTAAAGAACTAGATGGCTTGTGAATGGTACTAGAACAGGAAAATAATAAGCTATTATCAGCAGTGTTTTTGTCTGAGAAAATCAATAGAATAAATGTAATTGTCCATAAGCACTAGAAAAGTACAATCTTAAGCATTTGCTAGTTTTAAATACTTAGGTCCAGATTTTAATATAGCATATATTTTCCATTATATGATGGTGCTAGATGTTCACACATAATGTAAGAGTATTGCATATATAAATAACTCATAATTATATTATGTTTATAGCATATCATAGCATGTGAGGTTTGTTTCCGAGGATAAAACGAAGAAACTGAGGCCAGCACCAAAATAATCCAATGCAAAGGAATTTATTCAGGCTCCCGGGTGAGGTTCTGCGGTCTGGACAGGAGGGGCCGGAGAAGTCGCACAGACTCCTCTCAGACAGGGGGTTTTATAGGGAGTGAGTCTATTTTTAGACAGGGGGTTATCATAGGGAGTGAAACAGCTCGATTGGTTGTGGGAGAGCAAGACTACTATTGGGTAAGTTACAAGCCTTGACCTAGGACTTGGCTTATTATTGGTTGGAATTACTTGCCTGCTATTGGTTGTTAAAGCTTGACTGCTATTGGTTGTTAAAACTCGGCTGCTATTGATTGTTAAGACTTGACTGCTATTGGTTGTTAGGGCTTAGCTGCTATTGGTTATTAAGAAGCTATGGTTGCAGCACCTTGTTTGCATACTGGGCTCTTTAAGAGAAGACCAGGCCGTGCGAGCAAGGGAGAAGGGAACATGCCCCAGCATGTCTGAGCTTGCTCGGGGCATGTTTGAGCTTGCTCAGGGCTTGTAAAAGGGAAAAAAGGAGGCGAGGCGGGCGGGGGTGCATCCGAGCTCCCAGCAAGGCAACCGGCCTTACAATAGTAGCTTCATTCTTTTCACTTGCCAGGCCAGAAAGCTTGGAGTCACCCTTGACTTCTCTCTTTTATACCTCACATGGACTCCATTGGCGCATCCCTGAAAGTAAATACAGCAAGAATATGGCCACTTTTTATCAAGTAAGCCACCAACCCTATCACCTGGATGACTGTAGCAGCCCCTAGCTGGTCTCCGGCTCCTATGCTGTCTGTCTCCAGTCTGTTCTTCTCCACAGCTGAAGTGATCTTGTTACAAAGGAAGCCACAAAATGCCATGTTGCTCAGAACCCTGGCAGCAGGTGTGCATCTCACCCAGAATGGAAACCAGAGTCCTTAAAACAGCCACCAAGGTCCCATGCAGTTTACCCACTGCCCCACTCACCTCTGTGACCATGTCTTCCACTCCTCCCTACACTGTTTTTCTTGTTCCAGCCACAGTAGCCTCCTGGCCTTCTCAGCAGAGGCCTTCCCTGAGTGCACTTCCACTCCTAGATAATGATAGATAGGGATAATTAATCAAGACACAGGTAGAATCAGGTATTTCTTCAAGGAAAAACAACAATAATAAAAGACAAATGTGAAACATTGGAGTCTTTTAGTAAGACACTAGACATTAGTCAACCAAGGACAGTGATCTCTGAAAGACTGGAAACAAAAGAAGGTGAGCTCTCTGATTGTCTCAGCTCACTGCCTTGAGAGAGTTTCCAAGCCATGGCATGAAGTACCACTCCGCAGTACTTACCATCTGACATACTGCATCTTTTACTTGTTTCCCTGCCTTTCCTGTCTCGATAGAGCGGAGATGCCATGAGGGCAGGCATTTTTGTCTCTTTGGTCCTCTGATGTCTCACTAGTGGCTGGCACTTAGTGTGCTCAGTGAATGTTGAACAAAACAGATAAGACAAAAGATACAACTATTTTTGTAAAAAATAGTTACAAATAGTTAAAAACTTCTTAAAAACAATTGACAAGTTATGACAAAATATTTGTAACATTTAATACAAAGGATTCGTAATCTACAGATAACTTGATAAGCAATAGAAAAGTGGGCCAAGGATTTGAAAAAGCAATTTACGAAAGAGGATATACCTCAAACTTATGAAAAGATAATATCACCAGTAATCAGGTTAGTGCAAATGACCAACAGCAATGAGAAACCATTTCCCACTGTCTCACAGCAGAAGTTAAGTTTGGTCCCATGAGGGAGTGGCAAGCACTTGGGCAGCATCTGTGAAAGCTTTAAGTACTCAGGCCCCATGACCAGCTTTTCTGCCTTTGGGCGTCTATTCCAGAGAAACGCTATACCATTTGACAGTAGGTAGAAAACAGAAGTGACCTGTCCTCTTGTAAGTTGGGATCACTGGCTGTGAATCAGACCTGATACCAGAAGATAGAAATGCTGTTTGGGAATCATTAAACATAGGTTTTGAAATGGTTCAGGGTGGGACTTACAGCTGTGATTTTGACATACTAATTATATTAGTTGCCTCTACAAAACAAAGTGTTTTTTAAAAAAAAAAAATACGTGCATATGTATTTATTTAGCTATTATTAGGCAAGAAAAAAGAAAATGTGATGAAGTCTCTGGCCTTGAGTCATGTCAGCACCTGTGGTCACCTTCAGAGTATGACTGGAGACAGTGCCCTGTTTTCTTGCTATAGATGTGTCTGTTTCCAACTCCGCAATAAGACTTAGCCAAAGTCTAGCGCTTCCTGCAAATCTGCTGCAGGAGTTCACATTTACAATCAATACTAGCAAGAGAGGGGTTGGGAGTCCAGCAGAGAGCAGGGTGCAGAGGGTGGGCGCTGTTGCCAGGTCTCTTGCTTTGGCAAGCTGTGTAACCTCTCTGGGTGCTGGCGTTCTCATCCATGACTTGGGGATGGAGAGGACATGTACCCCAAGGGATGTTTTCAGGATTAGATAAGTTAGGTCATACCAAGCTAGGCAAGGAGTAGGCATGCAATAAGTGTGGCCTACTATGATGATATGGTGGGGAGCTATATCTGGATCCAGCAGTTCTACTTCTGATAATTTTTTCTATGGAGATAATTAAAGAGATGTGCCAAAACGCGTGCACATGTGTATTGAGATGCATAGAAAAATTGGAAATCACTTAGAAGTCTTATAGTATGGAACTGGTTAAACATTATGTCTAGACTATGAATAATAATAAATGTGATAGATGTCCATTTACAGTCATGAAAAAATGTTATAAGCAAAAATAGATGGTTTTAAAACAGCATGTAAAATATCCAATTTGTGTGTGTATGTGTGTATGTATGTACACACCTACACACACACACAAATATATATGAGAGAGAGAGAACATATATAACAGAAGTCTAGAAAATATATGCCAAAATGTCATCAATGGTTATCTCTTGGTGATAGGATTAAGGTATTTCTTTTTCTTGTTACTATTTTCTAATTTTCAACAATGCATATGTGTCATGAACATAATAGCACTGTGCAGAAAAGAATATTTTTGTATAACGTTAGGAATCATAATGGAGTAAAACTGAACTTATACTGAGAGTTTGGCTTTTGGATATATTTTTTTGCCTCTAATACCTGCTTTCTGCTTTTAGCCTGTGACCTCATAACATGCTGTAATGATTACGATCTCTTCTTAGTCATTCTCTTGGGAAATGTGCTATTATCTCGTTGTGAACGGACCAGGGATTTTAATAATTCCATTTTAAGAAAGTGTCATCGGCCTTCCATGGACTCCCCATCCATGGATTTAACCTGTTGTGGATGGAAAATATTTGGAAAATAAACAAAGGTCGCACCTGTGCTGAACACATGCAGACTTCTTTCATGTTCTTTAAACAATCTAGCATAACAACTGTTTACAAAGCATTTACATTGTATTAGGTATTATAAGTAATCTAGAGATGATTTAAAGTATATGAGTGGATGTGTGTAGCTCATATGCAAATACTACACCATTTTATACAAACTCAAGGATTCAAGCATCCGTGGGTTTTGGTGTCCATGGGGGTTCCTGGCACCAGTCCCCCTTTACCAACGAACAACTGTACTGGCAAGTGAAGAGAAAAACAGCAGCGAGCCCTGTCTATGATGTTGGTTGAGCCTGAGAAAAGACTAGAAGTGCGGCTACTAAACTAGTTTGACTCCACTGTGAGATTGCTTTCAGGGAAGCAGACGGTTAACACACTCAGAAGGTGCGTGAGCTTGACCTCAGGAACTGGGTGGTGGCAGTGACTGGGAGTGCCGTCTTTGGCGGCTGGAGGCTGATTGGCCCAGGCATGCGGCCAGCCATTGCCTGTCCAGGAAGCAGCTCTGAGCTGTCCTAGTGGCTGGACAGCTTCACAGGTATCCCCGGCCCCTCCCAGTCAGACCCCACAGGAAAACTTGGCTCCCAGTAAGTTACTGCTCTCCTTGAAGGACAGAACGGACTTTTTGTGTCCTGCTGTAAGGAAACAAGATGGTCCTTAAAACCGAAGAGGAGGATGGTGAGTCACAGCCGCAGCCCCTGGCAGGGACTGATGTGACTTGGGGTATATGGAGTGGAATTTTAGATATCTCTTAATCCTGTGAGCATAGTTTACTGAACCTTTTGGGGAGGACTTAAGGACCAACCTAGACTCTGGTTCTTGTTTTTATCTTACTGTTTTCAGGAGAAAGACTGTATAGTGTCTTAGTGGTTAGGAAGCTGAGGCTTTTTTAGGGGTGTGTGTGTGTGTGTGTGTGTGTGTGTGTGTGTGTGTGTGTGTGTGTGTGTGTAAGAGAGAGAGAGAGAGAGAGTAAGGTAACTCAGTCTTTTTAAACCAAAGAGGTTCTCCTCCAATCTTTGCTTTCGTTAGAGTTCCGCCTTGGGTGTTTCTTGGTAGATTCCACTTCATACTTGGTGATTGTGTCTACTTCCTGTATCGAAATAACAGTTGGTCAGAACTTCTGGGAATTCCACAAATATCCGGAGAGAATCTGATGCTAAAAAGTAAAGACATTAGAGACCAGATTGGATGAACCAGTGAGATTCAGGATAAATAATATTGTTTTATGGAAATAAAATGTATCTAAGGGAAAATACAATTAAATTTGGTCTTCTCCTTTTGGTTATTAAGTGAAGACTGTTTGAAGCCTGTGAGGACAGTGTCTGTAGAACTTCCTTTTATCTGCTCCACACCCGTCCTGTAAATGGTGGAGCTATGAGTAATGGGATGACAAGCTGTGGCTTCTAAACCCCAAGAGATTCTGCTGAAGAGCTGTGTCTTAAAGCCCTGGGCTAGCACATTTGTGGATATGTGTGTGTTTCGTTGTGTTTTATTGTGGCACCTTTATCAGGTGGGGTGATGTTGTAATGCTGTAAGACAAAATAGTAAAATGTGTACTGGCTTGTAGCTGGTAATGCATGATATAAATAAGTTTGCAGTTAATATTAGGGTACATTTGAAAGTTGATTTTGTGAAAGTTGTGATAAAATTTGGGGGTCCTCTTTAGGCCTTTCTGCTCTGGTTCACTATAAAGCACATGTTTGAAAGCCGTACCTGTTAAGTGCAAATGATCCTGGACAGCGTCCACGGGCAACACCAAAAGCTGCCTCGTGCGTGGGAGACGCTGGGAGGGAAGGACGCACAGGTGTCCATAACAGTGCTTCTGTATCTGAAGGGGGACAATAGCGAGTGGCAGTGCCAGGCCAGTGCTGAACACCTGCTTGATGTTTTTGTAACTGAAAGGTGTGTCCACACTAGCCAAGATCGAGTTCCAAAGGGAACACTCTGAGAGTGGAAGAGGACACTAGTGACTGCTAGGACGGCAGGAGTGAGCCAGCCTGGCCGTGGTCCCTCACGCTTACTTGCTGCTGGTCCTTCCGGGTGAGCCCAGCTTCAGACTACCCAGAGGTGGTGTTTCATAGTCACCTCAGAGTTTAAGCACAGGATCTATACATCCGTCCTGGGCATGCACTCAGCCTCTGGCCATCCTGGAGGCTTTAAAAGTCAACATAAACTACCTGATTCCACAGTGGGTGCGATGGGGGCAGGGCATGAGGTTAGAAGCGGGGAGTTTAGACATGGATTACTGAGCAGCTTTGCTTTGAACTAGTAACCTTAAAGAACTGGTGCTTCTCCACTTCCCTCACTCCCTCCCATGATGTTTCCTTGTTGTCACCTGGGACTGACGGCAGCGTTGCCCCTTCAACCACGCTAAAGTAGATGTCCCTAGGTTATTCCATGAGAGACAGAGTGACATTTAGCTAGGTGTAAAGGGAGGGGAACCAATGGAGTTTCCTCTGGCAGGTCCCTGAGATCCCAGGGGAGGGCAGAAGTGGAGTCAGAGTTATGCTTTTCATAGAGTTGCTTTTAACTAGACTTACTGCCCTAAAGAATATGCCTAAGAAAGGGTACATGGGGGGTTTTGAAAATATTCGTTAAGGAAGTCAGACTCTTCTGCCACACTAATCTCAAACCCACGGTTTTTAGGTTAAATATATTGCTGGCTGGGGCCGGGCCTGGTGGCTCAAGTCTATAATCCCAGCACTTTGAGAGGCCGAAGCGGGTGGATCACTTGAGGTCAGTAGTTTGAGACCAGCCTGGCCAAACATGGTGAAACCCTATGTCTACTAAAAATACAAAAATTAGCCTGGCGTGGTGGTGGGCGCCTGTAATCCCAGCTACCTGGGAGGCTGAGGCAGGAGAATTGCTTGAACCCGGGAGGCGGAGGTTGCAGTGAGCTGAGATCGCACCACTGCACTCCAGCCTGGGTGGCAGAGCAAGACTTTGTCTCCTCTCTCCCAAAAAAAAAAAAAGCTTTCTGCCTTTCTTACCTGGCACATACATTCATCAGTTTTCATTCTGTATGTGTTGTGTTAGAATTAACCAGTGTAATTAATTGGGCACTGTTTTCTTAACTACCATAAATTATTATTATTATTTTTAGCTATTTAATCTTGTTAATGGTTAGTTCCCTTGATTTGCCTTTTTTGTTTTTCTTTGAGACAGAATTTCACTGTGTCACCCAGGCGAGAGTGCAGTGATGGAATCTTGGCTCACTGCAACTCTGCCTCCTGGTTTCAAGCAATTCTCCTGCCTCAGCCTCCTGAGTAGCTGGGACTACAGGTGCATGCCACCATGCCCAGCTTATTTTTGTATTGTTTGTAGAGACAGGGTTTCGCCATGTTGGCCAGCCTTGTCCTGAACTCCTGACCTCAGGTGATCCACCCACCTCAGCCTCCCAAAGTGCTGAGATTACAGGTGTGAGCCACCATGCTTGGCCTTGAATTGCCTTTGAACCGTCTCTGTGGCGT
This sequence comes from Cheracebus regulus, assembly GCA_963574635.1. Taxonomy (NCBI): domain Eukaryota; kingdom Metazoa; phylum Chordata; class Mammalia; order Primates; family Pitheciidae; genus Cheracebus; species Cheracebus regulus. The sequence goes on along the minus strand of CAUYQU010062181.1, from coordinate 11,396 downwards.
CTTTTTGGGATGGAATACAAAATCTTTGGTGTGGACCCTGATGCCCTTCACAGGCAGACACTAAGCCCGCTCCCAGGTGCCAGTTGAGGCCTGCTGTGTCCTGGGCCCTGCCGTGTGGTGTGCCCATTGTTGCTGGCCTCCGTCAGTTCCAGACACTTTATCTTGCTTGGTATGCACCGTTCTCTCTGCGTTTCCATCTGGGGAATCCATTGGTCCTTCAAATTCTGGCACCCAGGCTGCCCTCTCTGAAGCCTCTTGGCATTGCCTGGAATTCTGTGAGTACTTGCTGCACTTGGCCGCTGTGGCCAGGCGTGCTGCTGCTACCAGCTTTCACGCTTCTCTCCACTGGCCTTTGCTTTCTGTACAGGGGAGGGACTGGAGCTATTTAAATCCCAGCCCCAAGCACAGGCTGCATCTATGGCAGATGCTCAGTAAATGCTGAGCTGAAGTGAATCTCTGTATTTCAGTAAGAGGAAAGAAAGAGCTGAGGATGCAGCCAGTGACCTGAGTGTAAATTGGGCTTATTACTAGCTTACCTGAGGTAGATGATTTGTACTCATTGAGTCTTCATCTTACTTGCAAACTGTTGAGAACAGTGTATAGTTCATTGTCAGGAAATACTCAGAGTTACAGTTTAGCTTTGTTGGAAAGTTTTTTGTTTAGAGGGGAGGGGAGGGGACTATTGGAAAGTTTTAAAAAGTGGAAATCAGAAAATGTTTTAAGCTGTAAGATACCATGTGCATATAAACTAGTATTATTTGTAGGAAAATATGCCAAATAGAATAAAGTATAGGCTTCTCCAATGAGACATCGGATTTTCAGATTGCATCTAAAATGCTGTCCTTGACGTGAACTTTCCACGTTACCCCACATTTTAATGCGTGCCTTGTGATTGTGGTAGCCTCTAGTTGGACAAGTTGCTTAGGTTGGGGTGTTTGCAGGAAGACCTGAGGTGCTGCAACTAACAATTCATATCCCCCTAGATATTTCTCACTCCCTTCCTTATGGATTGATATTGTATTTTGCAGAATCAAAAATGGTTACTCTTTATTTTTAAGCAGGACCATGTTTGGCATTGTACAAAGCACACATCATAGCCAGAAACCTGTATCATTATCTGCTGTGACAAGTTTTGAAGAGGGCTCACTCTGGTTTGCATTTTATAGGCTTTCCTGTTGAGTACACCAGAGGTGAATGCTCACAGTATTATACAGAGGATTAGAACTGCCCTTTCTTCTTAATGAAGGTGAATAGAAACAAGGGCTTGGATTCTGCGCCTCTGAAGAAAGGTGACCCTTACCCATTGTCTGAGTCTTTCTGTGACCTCCCAAGTTTTCTCTTTATTATGGAATATGAAAGCACAGGACCCAAAGTCCGATTAGATAGGAGGGATGTGGAAGGCAGCAGGTGGAATTTTATGAGAAGTTAGTACCAGTGGAGAGAAAAGACAGGTATGGTAGGTCTTGGTAGGCACAGGTCTGGGCATTAAGAGCCTGTATCAGCCTGCAGCCGAAGGGAGGACAAAGTCGGGGACTGTAGATCCAGATAGGAGTCAGAGTTGGAGCAGGCGTGGCCCTAGGAAACAGGAGAGATTCCAGTTTTCATCCACCCCTTGCTGTGATTGAGGAGGGTTTGCTGGAATGGGTTTGCGGCTGCAGTTCACTGGATGGAAGCTACATAGAGTTTGATGCTGGTTAAACAAAGATGGAGGGCTAGACCTTCTGGAACTTGTTAATAGTGTCATTTTCTCATTTCTCCCTTGCATTTTGATAACCGTGCAAAGGCAGCTTTGCTGGATTTATAGTGTTCTTGTCTCTGCCCTTCTTTCTTTCTTTCTTTCTTTTTCAGCCTAGCTGAGATTTCCTTTTTAGAAAAGGACTCTTTTTTTCCCCCCTAAGTTTTGAACCCAAGGTCAGGCCAGAGAAAAGGACTCTTAAAATTGCCACCGTCTTCTCCTGTTTACCTTCTGAAGAACTTAAACTTTCATATGGGTTTCGTCTTACAGCTGGAGCCATTAAGTAATTACCTCAGACAGAGTCACTAACAGTAGTGTAATCACAGACTTTTAAAGCCATGAAGTGCCTTAAAAGTGACCTAGTCTAGTCCTGGTCCGTTCTGCAAATGAAAGCCATGGCTGTGGCTCCTGGGAAGAACTCTGAAAACGGAGCCCAAATCAGCCAGGAATATAAGTTGAAACAGCCACCGTTGAGTTATGATGATCTCATGCGTTCGTATGTTCTAGTTACCTTTTTGGTTTTCTCCTGACTATGTGATTTGTTTGATTCTACAGACCTAGGTAACATACGAGGGAGAAAATGGAGACAGAAAAGTCCAATTCTGCTATCCTATAGATCAGTTAGTGTGTGAGGACTTGCCCTAGCACATTCATTTCTCTTTAAGAAAATAATTTCTTGACTTGTATCACGTTCTTCCTTCCTTTACAGAGGAATCATGGAAGCTCAACTTCTGACCTAAGAAAAGATCCAGTGAATTTCTTCAGTGACTATTGGTGCCTTTCCTTCTGGTGTCTAAAGTCTTTTTCCCTTTGTATTTTCTGTGAAGAGTCAGGATTCTGAGTAATCACAGCAGAATGGGTACAGTTACAACAGGTATTTCACGGGCATTAGAACAGAATTGAAGGATGTTTCTTCTATAATAGAAATACTTAGGCCAATCTGAGCAAATGTAAGTGGGCATTTCTGTCTTTTCTTTGAATAAAAACTTCAACGTCAAATTTTGTGTTCGTTGTGGATCCAGATATACAGATAGGCAGAAGAGGAAGAGTCCAAGCCTCGCTGCGACTCTCTTTCCACAGTCCTTGTTTTGAAAGATGATTCCTGCTAGCAGTTTTAAGTACGGCCTTCTCAGAAGCTTCCTGTGTGTTTAGCAAGCAGAGGTGTTACTTACGAGAAGGTAATCTGTGCCATCCTGTTTCACTGGATATGTCTTAGAGATCTTTTCATATTAGCATTTACAAATCACCTCATTCTTTTAAATTACCAAATAGTGCTTAGGTAGTTTTAAATTTTTATAATTTGGGGAACATATCCATTCTGAAATGGAATTTAAGAATCAAATTCTTAAGTTTGAATCACATCAAGTCAAAAGGTAGGTGCTCTTGAAGTTTTGGCAGTGCCAAAGTTCACATCAGCATATACTCTCCCAGTATCATGGGAGCCTGCCTGTGTACCCCGCTCCCCTGGCAGCACATCCTGTCATCTGGCATTCCCATTCCTGCCAGACTCATGGAAAATGGTATGTTATTCATGTTTTAATTTGCATTAAACACGTAGTTAAGTGTGAGCATCCTTTTTTGTGTGGCCGTTTGTATTTCTCTTTTCATAATCTGCCTTTTATATCCTTTGCTCTTAGTATTCATCTTTGTTTTACTAATTTTTATGCTGCTTTCTTTGCGACTTACAGAAATGAACCCTAGCCAGTTGTGGTGGCACATACCTATAGTCCCAGCTATTCTGGAGGCCAAGGTGGGAGTATTGCTTTAGGCTTGAGTTTGAGGCTGCAGTGAGCTATGATCACACCGCTGCACTCCAGCCTGGGTACACAATGAGACCCTCTCTCTAAAAATAATAAGTTAATTAATTTTTTAAAAAGGTACTAACCCTTTGTCATATGTTTTGTGAATTTATTGTCCTAGTTGTTTATATTTTGGCTTATGGGATATTATTTTTCATTCAGAAGCTTTTCATTTTCATGTCACAAATGAACAGGACTCATCAGATTACGACCATATTAATTCATGCTCTATTCTAGAATTACTCAGGTTTTATTTTAGATTAACATCTTTAATTAAGCTAGAATTCATTTTGATATGGGTAAGCATTCAGCTTAGTTTTATCCCTGATGTCTAGCTGGCTATTTATTTGCCTAGCACCCTTGACTGAATAATCCAGTTTTTCTTTACCGATTCAAAGTGCTACCTGTGTGTTTCAGTATTTCTTGAGTTAGTTTTCTGGTCTTTTTCTTCTCTGCTGCAGTTTTAATTACCAAAGCCTCACATGTTTTAATCTCTGGTAGCTACACCCTCACATTACCCTTTCTTCCCTTCATATTTTTCTAACTATTCTCATATGTGTATTTTCCCATATGAAATTTAATATCCTTTTTGTTACACTTCTGTAAACATCATACTGATAGTAATGTAAGTGATATTTTTAAACACTGTGGTGTATGTACTGGAACTTTGACTGCTGGGGTCTTTCGACCTCTGCTCAGGTCCCCTTTGTTTCCTGTGTTTTTTCTTGTCTAGGTGAGAGGCTGGGGAGGATTTACCAGTGTTTGGGGTAGAACATAGTTTGTCCAGAGAAACTAACTACATCGTGCCACCCACAGGTGGACATTAGTTTGTCATGGAGAGAGGCCATAGGACACTTTGATGGATCAAGGACTCACTGGCCTCTCACAGGTCAGCGCCTCTTGAGCTAGTTCTGGAGCAGGTGTTCTGACCTGGATCTCACAGGTGCGGAGCTCGGCCTGCCTTCTGCTCCTCCTCACTCCTCGCCTTGGCTGCCCCTGCCACAGGTCTCCTCTTTCTTCCTCCTCAAGTTCTGCCCCCTGCATGGGCGGGAGTTAGAGGTGGTCCGAGAGCAGCCTCATGAGAGCAGCCAAGACAGAGAAGAAGCCTGTCCTCCTGGCACATCCAGTTGGCACCAGAAGGATGCGCTGGCCAGGAGGTTTAGGCCGGCCACACTTGCTCTAGCCTCGCCCTCCTGGTAGATGGAGGCAGGGGGCCAGTACCCCGCCTCATGGGCAGAGAGGACCTTTGAGCAGCATTGTGAATGAGTGGGTTTGGGATGCTGATGAATTGCAAGATTTGAATGTATTCCTCACACCTCATTTTCCACTTTAGAGAGAAAGCGATTGATGCACATTCACTTCGCAGGCTTGTCAGAGGGTCACTTTCCGGTTCCCGCTAGCGCTCCTTGCGCCTGAGACAGAAAACTGGAAAGAGGGTGGAAAGCCAGTAGCGGTTTGCGGAATTAGTGTTGGATAAGGATGGTAGTTGAAGCTGTGAGCTGGAGTAGGGCAAGAAAACACTTATTTCCTTGCTGCCATTTCTGAACTGAAGTACAGACCACAGTGCAGTGAAGACTACTGCAAAGCTTCCAGGCCCTTTGCTTCTCATGGCGCCTGGCTGCCGCTTCTGGCTCTTCCACAAGAGCTTCTTTCTTTGTCTCTTGCCCAACTGGGCAACAAAATAGAATCCAACTGTCTCGGTGTCCAATTCAAAGGCACCACAGTCTGCCTGGAGCTTGCTCTTCCAGACTCTGTCCCTTTCCACCTCTGCCTGGACTGTCCTCTCCCTGGTGCGCCTGGGGCTGAATGCCAGTCTTCGCTCTTGTTTGGAGCCCTCTTGAACAAACATAGCCCCCTGCTCTTCTCTGACCCCCACTCCGCATAGCACCTTGAAGAAAGCATTATTTGGCCCTTACTATGCCTCTACCTTTAACATGGCCAGCTGCCTGTTGCTTTTTTCTTTAAAAGGAATAGTAACACATGAGCTCTTTGAGGGCCGAAACCATGTCTTTTCAGCATTGTGTCTTCCACGGTAACTGACAGGGGGCCTTGTTTCCATGCAGTGAACTTTTAAAAAGGTTGTTGAATTATGAGATTGAGAAATTTTTTTTTTAAACGTTCATTTTCTCTGTTGGGATTCCTGAGATTCCTGTTGCTTGGCCAGTCATTTCCTGTGATTTTCTCTGATGGCTGTGATTTCATAAGCTTGATTGTGCAGTATGTGTTATGGCATCTGTTTTCTTCAGATATGAGGAGGGCCACACTGCAGGCTTCTTGGTTGCAGCTTGTTTTCTAACTTCTTGTCTGCCGACGTCCTTGTCTCATGTTGTCTGTGCCTAGGACTGACTGACTGAAAGTGCAACTTTTTGCTACCTGCAGTCTCTGGCCTGGGTCAAGCTAAAGCCTTTGCCTAGGTTGACACACTGCAAGTAAACCCCAGCGGTGATCCACTCTGTCGGCTTACTGGAAGCTGGCCATGTTAAAAGTAGAGGCAAAGTGAGCTTTGCACATGATGACTGAGTCTTCCGTAGAGAGGGATAGGTCAGGACTCACCTGCTGGGCTCTTTCAGTTCCTGAAGAGAGTGTGTGTGTGTATTTGTATTTGTGTAAAGACCAGTGACGTCACCTCAAAATAAGACAGCCCTTGGGACTAAGAAAAGTGCTATGAGAATATTTACAGTACAAGATATTACTGAAAAGCAAGAGCTTAATTTCACAAACACTTGAAATCCCTGGGAAACACAGTGGTAGGTAACCAGTGTGGATAGTCCAGGCTGTCTTCTCTGAATGTGTTTGTATCATGTAATTTATCAGCTGGTTGTTTACCAAGTGATAGAGAAGGTCATCAGGTGATGGTTAATATGTGTAAACTGAGCAGGGAGCATGGCTGGAGTAATCAGGGAGTTCTCCTTGTAGGAGGTAAGACTCAATGGATGGCGAGGATGAGCTTCTGAACAAGAAGAAAGAAGCAGAGACGTTGTCACTGAGCACCCTGGTGGATCCGGGGAAGTGGAATCTTCCCTGGACTGGGAGGAGAGGTGGGATGGCTTACTAGACAGTGAGCAGGAGGAAGACGGGGGGCCAAGGGACGTGCTGCACTGGGACTCCCAATCTCAATCTATATTTTGTAGAATGTAGAATTGTAGAATTTGTTTTACATGGACTTGGTCTGATTCTTTTAAGTGAGTACTACCCTCTTGACACTAACGTTGTTCACACTATGGCTGTTTCTTAAAACGCAGAGCCAGGGTATTTGGGTCAGGCCTGGTGGCACTGCCTGGTGATGAGGACGCCTGTCTGCATTCCCCAGCCAGCCCAACCCCCATGGCATGGCAGTAGAGGCCAGGCTTGCAGAGGGGTGGGTGCCTTCCATTACTGATTTCCTAAAGGCAGGAGACCGGGAAGGAGGGAGGATATGGGAGTGTTTTTAGGATTCCCATCCCTTCTTCCATTGTTTATCTAGAGCAAGCGTTCTTAACCAGGGCAGTTTTGTCCCCCAGGGGACATTCAGCAATGCCTGGAGACAGTTTTGGTTGCCACACCTGGTTGGGGAGAAGTGGGATGGTGATGGCTGTGCTGCTGGCATCTAGTGGGTAGAGCCTACGGACATAGCTAAGCACCCTGCAATGCACAGGGAAGACCCCAACACAGAATGACCTGCTCCCTCTGCCAGTAATGGCCAGACTGAAGAACCCTGCTCTAGCACAGTGATTCACCCTCTACTCTCTCTCCTTGGGTATTTTAGAATTGTTTAAAAAGCCTCCGTCTCCTCCCTTGTTAGTCAGAAGCTGTGTGTGGTCTGCAGTAACCTTGTATTCTATATAACATGGGGGCCTGGGTCTCTGGAGTTCATGCTTTTGGGACTGGGGTCCCACATCTACCTGTTTAACACGTGTTCTTGGTGATTCTCGTGCCCTCTGAAGTTTAAGAGCTACGACTCTCAAGCTATAGCCGTATTTCTCGTCACTAGCCATCTTGTATTATCATCCCCAAGGTGCACTTGCCTAACATCCCAACCTGATATTAGGCAAGTGTCCTTGAAGGCAATGCCGCAGCCTCTGGTGAAGAAAGAACCATTGGTGGCTGGAAGTGTACTGAGTAGGAGGCGAGTCCTTCTTGGTGAAAATGCTGGAATGTCCCTCATGGAAATGGAGGGCATGGGACCCCTGGAGGAAGGGAGCAAATGGCATTCCTCCTGAAGCCCCCCAGGACAGTGTTGGAGCAGTCTGGTCAGTGCCACTTTGCCTGCTGACCTGATGCAGGGCAGTGGGAAGGACTAGGCTTGTGCCTTCGGGGTGACAGAACATCTGTCCCCTAGATCCAGTCTTTTGTTTATCCATGCAGTAAAGAGAGGGCATCTTAAGTAAGGTTGGCATTCTTGCAGTGAAAGCAGGCATCAGGCTTTTGCTTCTAAGGGAAAGAGGAAAGCAAGTGCAGCCTGTGCGCAAATGCTGGTGGTGCCTCCCCTTCCCCCGCCCCCCCACCCCCTGGAGGCCGGGAATGGGGGGTAGTAGGAGGGGCTGGCTGTGACTGCATTCATGGAAATGAGCCTGGAGGAGCAGAGCAGCACACACACTGAGCCTCAGCTAGGGCTGCAGCTCTGCACGTCCATCTCTGCGGTCCACACCAGCCTTCCCCACCGGGCCCAGCGCGTTTGCACCTGCGGGGCCGGTACTCTCAGCTTTTGTTTTCTCTGGACACTTTCTTCTCTGGCCCTGCTGTGCTGGCGCACACATGCTGTCCTTGCTCCAGCTCTCCCTGCACCTACAGCTGTGGGAGCTCCCGGCAGCCTGGGACTGTGGGATCGCTGCACAGAGCCACCATGGCCTCTGACGCGGAGAGCTGTGACCTGCCAAGGCTTTGATGTTGCTGCCCAGGGCTTGCCAGGACACTGGGGCTGCAGGAGAGGGGACTCACCGTGGGTAAGAGGCGGGTGGATGGCGTGTGGAGTCCCGGCTGCAGATCCCCCATTATGCGTTGCTGCCTGCTTGCCTCTCCCACTCAGCAGCCAGCAGCAGGAGCTGATGTGTGCGTGGCCGTCTCTGCATGTCTGTCCTTTGGGTCTGCATTCTGTGCTCTCCTCTGAGGGTTTTTCCACTGCACCTTTGGATAGGTATCCAAGCGTTCAGTGTAGTTTCTTCTAGGCCTGAGACTTAGGAACAGGCCAGTAGTCAATTTCCTTCCTCCAGCTTCGGTGAGGTTCAAAATAGGCGGGCAGAAAGCCAGAGGGACAGATTCAGGGTGATCTCCCCTCTAGGCCCTTCACCCACGGAGTTTCTGTTTTACTCAGTAAGAACCTTTCCTGGCATGCATAGCCCTCTTTCCATCAATACACATAGAAAGGGAGTTGGAATTGTACATGGCATTTAAGGCTAGGAGTCTTTTCCAGCTGTAAGACTGAGGGAGAATATTTCAATGTACAGAAAAATTGGAGCATTACAAAGGGCTAGCAAACAAATAGATTTTAGCAACCGAGTGTCAAGTGAGAGAGAATTGACTTCCAAGCCACTAAACCTCTATTTTGAACACAGAAGGGGTGTGGTGGCCCAGCTGTGCAAGCTGACATTGGTTGCAGCTGGCAGGTATGGGGAGTGGCAGCTCTTCTGCCAGGGGAGAGGAGCCTGTCCCCTTGGGAGGAGGGGTGAGCAAGGTGATTTGGCTTGTTTAGAGGAAGAGGGAACTCCCAGGCTGTCCCTGGGGGAGTGAAGGACCATGCCACTTGTCTCAAGGAGGCTAGTGGTAGAAAATGGTTCTTCCTTGTGGAGCTCTGCATTCAGTCCCTGGGATCCTTCCGAAACAGCAGTGGAGTGCCAGAAAGAAGCTGCTGGGAAAAACTAGCTATATCAGATGTTGTCACTGTGAGGTTTTAGAATAGGTTAAGGTTCTTAAAATGGTTGTTTTCTAGTTTTTAGCTTTTACTGAAAGCAGACATTAACTTTATTTTTCTAAACCAAATTCTTAGGATATAATTTTATCACTTAGGTTCTGTTACTACCTTGAAATGCAAACTATGTCTTTGAGTTCCAGGGTTTATTAAATTTGTTGATTCTCTTTATGTAAAATAAGGTGGTAGAATACCTTCCTTTTTTTTGAGAGAGAGTTTCGATCTTATTGCCCAGGCAGGAGTGCAGTGGCACGATCTCAGCTCACTACAACCTCCACCTCCCGGTTCAAGCAGTTCTCCTGCCTCAGCTTCCCAAGTAGCTGGGATTACAGACATGTGCCACTACACCCGGCTAATTTTGTATTTTTTCAGTAGAGGTGGGGTTTCACCATATTGTTCAGACTGGTCTTGAACTCCTGACCTCGAGTGATCACCTGCCTCGGCCTCCCAAAGTGCTGGGATTACAGGCGTGAGCCACCGCACCTGGCCAATACCTTCCTTTCATAAAATAGTTGAGAAAGGCTGGGTGACATCCTCATTACATAAGTGAGGAAACTGAGGCTAGAAGAGGTCATTGTTTGCTCAAGATCACAAAGTAGTGAGTGAAAGCCCAAGCAGCATCTCCTCTGAACTTGGGTAGTTGTTAGGTGAGCTGTCTCTAAGACTGAGAATAGGACTGAAGTCTTCCCTAAAAATTCAGAATGTGGCAATAAAACTCTTTAATTGACAATTTTCGTGGGGAAACTGGATAGTTTTTGCATGGAAGGAATTTAAATTAGAATAGTCTAAATATTCATATTGGCAGTTTGCTGGGAGGCACCTCTGCCTGTATGTTGAATACCATTTCTGCTAGCTGCATGCTAAATTAACTCTTTTTGGTCCTTGGTAGTATGTGTACATTTTTTTTTTCTTTTCGAGACGGAGTCTTGCTCTGTCACCCAGGCTAGAGTGCAGTGGTCCTCTGCCTCCCAGGTTCAAGTGATTCTCCTGCCTCAGGCTCCTGAGAAGCTAGGATTACAGGTGCATACTGCCCAGCTAATTTTTGCATTTTTAGTAGAGACAGGGTTTCACCATGTTGGTCAGGCTGGTTTTGAAAACCTGACCTCAGGTAATCTACCAATCTCAGCCTCCCAAAGTGCTGGGATTACAGGTGTGAGCCACCATGCCTGGCGGTAAATTTTTTTTTTTTTTTTTTTTTTGAGATGGAGTCTCACTCTGTTGCCTGAGCTGGAGTGCAGTGGTGCGATCTCAGCTCACTGCAACCTCCGCCTCCCAGATTCATGTGATTTTCCTGCCTCAGCCTCCCGAGTAGCTGGGACTACAGGTGCATGCCGCCATGCCCTGGTAATTTTTGTATTTTTAGTAGAAATAGGGTTTCACCATGTTGGCCTGATCTCAGGTGATCCACCTGCCTCAGCCTCTCAAAGTGCTGGGATTATGAAGTCATAAGCCACCATGCCTGGCTGTATATTCTTTTTAAAATCTCTTAGGCTACAAGTTGGTGGTGAGATACTTATTTTAAAATGCACTACACAAAAGTTAAATCATAGTTTCTTGGGAAAGAAACTATGATAAGCAGACAGGGAAGTTAGAATATTGCTGGGAAATTTTTATTTTATATTTTAATTTATTTTATTTTTTTTAAAAGAAAGAAAAAGAGAAAAGGAGAGAGAAAGAACAAAAGAAAGAAAAAAAAGAATGAAAGAGAGAAAGAAAGAGGAAGAGAAAGAGGGAGAGAGAACGGGATTCTTGTTTTATTGCCCAGGCTAGAATGCAGTCTAAAAATGGGTATTAAATACCTCTTTTATGCCAATAATTGTGCTTAACAATGGAGACAGGAAGGAATAGGGGATGAAAATAACAAATAAGCAGCCAACCAATGTAAGGTGTATTGTTGAAATCAAAGTGAGAAAACTGAGACCAATATCAGAAAAGTTAAATTCCAGTTTATTCAGCTCCCGGGCGAGGTTCTATGGTC
>CAUYQU010062178.1:0-58638 GCA_963574635.1 Cheracebus regulus | reverse complement strand
TTTAAAAAAAAAAAAAGTCACCTCTATATAGAAATCAGACTCTGCCACGACATCATCATGGACTATTTACAAACCTTCACATTATAAGTATTCCTTTTATGGTTTTCCCTCCTTTCTTTCCCTACCCAGGGGCTCCAGTACTTTCCCCTGACTGATCCTGAAGGGGGGGATGGCGGCTACTATAAGGGAAGGGGTGGTAGGCTATTCATAACTACTGGCACCAGCCTTAGGGTGTTGTCCCTTACCACAAGGTGGTGAACAGCTAATCCCAGCTACTCAGGAGGCTGAGGCAGGAGAATTGCCAGAACCCGGTAGGCGGAGGTTGCAGTGAGCTGAGATGGAGCCATTGCACTCCAGCCTGGGAGAAAGAGGGAGACTCTGTCTCAAACAAAACAAAACTTGAGATACTCATCATTTTTCTTTTGCTCTTTTGTAATAACTCTTAGTTTAAAACATAAACACAGAGCCCGGGGGAGGGCCAGGAGTGTAAAGCAAAACAAGAAAAACATGAACCCATTGTACAGAGGTATAGGTGTCTTCTTTCTTTATATCCTTATTCTATAAGCTTTTTTCTATTAAAAACAGGTTTTTAAAACTTTTAAAGCTTTTACTTTGTTAAAAATGAAGACACAAACACATACATTGGCTTAGGCCTACACAGGGTCAGGATTATCAATATCACTGTCTTCCATCTCCACATCTTGCCTCACTGGAAGGTCTTCTGGGGCAATACCACGCATGGAGCTATCATCTCTTCTGATAACAATGCCTTCTTCTGGAATCCCTCCTGGAGAAACTGCCTAAGGCTGTTTTGCAGTTAACTTAAAAAAAAAAAATAAGTAGAAGGAGTACGTTCTAAAATAACAATAAAAAGTATAGTATAGTGAATACCTAAACCAGTAACATAGTCGTTTATTATATTATCAAGTATTATGCACTGTACGGAAATGTACATGCCCTACTTTTATATGACCCACAGCAAAGTAGGTTTGTTTACACCAGCATCACCAGAAAGCCATGAGCACGTGTTGTGCTAGATGTTAGGGCAGTTATGACATCACTAGCTGACAGGAATTTTCCAGCTCTATTATATCTTATGGGAGCACTGTCATATATGTGATTCGTCATGACTGCAATCTTATTATGTGACGCCTGACCATATTACTTTACACAAACCTGATTGTTCCAGAAGGCCATTTTCTCCCAAGAGAGAAGAGCAAAGAGATGTGTAGATCTAAGAAGGGATGAGAGGCCGTGTGGCTCCAGAGACACCAAGAAGAAAATAAACATAGAAAAGAGCTGTCATCATTCTTGATAACTTTACATTACCTGGTTCCATACTCTAGTAAAGCTTCCATGAACTACACTTGTATAATCCATGAAGTCCCCCTTAGGCAGCGGTGTGCTGGTAAAACAGTTCTTAAACAAACAACAAAGCCTTGATTTGTAGCACCTGCCAGTTTCCAAGATGTAAGTACTCCCTCCACGACCTATTTTACACTATTGTGACATCACTACATGGAGACTTGTGTAATACTCATCTTTCATGAGCTTGCAAGAGCAGGCTGTGGCACACCACTGCCTTAGGTTTAAGCTAAAGTGGGTGGGTTTCTGTTCCTTACAATCAAATGTTGCACTATATTAAATTAAGACATCATTGATTGGCTGGCTTATTTATTACCAGTAAAGAAAAACACCACTCTACCCATTAAACTGTGATATAATGCTTTAAGGACCTTTCTGTGTCATGCACGAAATTAGCGCCACCAGCCTTTGCTCATTCGACACTTCCCTGTTTATATTCCTCTAGGTTTGGCAACTTTCTTGCCTGCATCTGTGTGTCTTAGTATGTGATAGACAATTCTTTTTTTTTTTTTTCGGTATCTTAGTAACAAAATATAACACAGCTTCACATACTTGTGGATATCTCTCCTCTTGATGCTATTAAAATACTTGTGAGAAATACAGAATTCTGATCATTCCTCCATAAATATCTGCTTTCTTAATATCCAGTGTAAGCCCCTCGATTCCCATACTTTTCTGTGTAAATATATATATATATATATTTGCTGTAACACCAGATCATATGTAATGTCTTTGAAGATATTTTAAATGGCAATTAAACTCCACTTGTGTAGTGCTAATGTTGAAAATAACTCAAGTGAAATGATGACAAAATGACAACATTTACTTGTGTGCAGGTAATGACAATGGCAAATCTCCATTGATTATGGGATAAATCCCAGTTTTAGAGATGTTACAATGTGGAAAAGAAAGTGCATCTCAGAATCAGTGACATATGGTAATCTCTACTATGGAAAATACCTTGGCTCAGCTATCACCTCCACCAGGTAGCCTCCTACCAATCTTCTACTACTCCCTCTGAGTTGAGCTCAGCCCTCCACCTTGGGTTCCTGTAGCTTCCTGTGCATTTCTCTATCTTCCCACTTAGCATGTGGTGTCTTAATTATCTGTATCTTAGAGGTACCTGTACCTAATTACAATGTATCTTGGAGAACGCTTTGGGTCCACAGAACGCTGTGCCTCGCACATCACATTGGTCCTCAGTAAATGCTTGCTTAATGATTGACTTATGAATCCTAGGAGAGATGGATGATCTTTCACTTTCAGACCATCAGTGCGTGCACTTCTGAGTAGGACAGCCCTGTCTGTCCAGACCCTCTTCTGCAGCCAACCACTCTCAGACCACGCCAACCAATGATACTAAAACATTGAAGTCCACTGTTCCTCGTGTTTATATTCTCCCCCATAGCCTTCACCTTAGTTCAGGTTGCTATAACAAAAATACCATAGAACCAGCAGCTTAAACAACACACACACACACACACACACACACACACACACACACACACACACACACAAAACATTTTTCACAATTCTGGAGGCTAGAAAGTCCAACATCAAGGTGCTGGCCGATCTGGTTCCTGATGAGGGCTCTCTTCCTGGTTTGCAGAGGGCCACCTTCTTGCTGTTTCCACATTTGGCAGAGAAACAGATTATTTCTCTCATGTCTCTTCTTTTTGTTAAAAAAATTGATTATATATTAGTCATACATATTCATATCTCTTCTTTTTGAGACAGGGTCTCACTCTGTCACCCAGGCTGGAGGGCAGGATGTGATCAGGGCTCACTGCAGCCTCAACCTCCCAGGCTCAAGTGACCCTCCCACCTTAGCTTTCCAAGTAGCTGGGACCACAGGCACATGCCACCACACCCAGCTAACTTAAAATTTTTTTTTACGGAGAGGAAGGTCTCACTATGTTTACTCAGGCTGGTCTTCAAATCCTAGGCTTATGTGATCCTCCCACTTCAGCCTCCCAAAGTGCTGGGATTCCAGGTATGAATCACTGTGCCCAGCTCACGTCTTCATGTGTCTTCTTTTTTTTTTTTTTTTTGAGGCAGAATCTAGCCCAGGCTGGAGTGCAGTGGTGCGATCTTGGCTCACTGCAACCTCCACCTCCCGGGTTCAGGTGATTCTCCTGCCTCAGCCTCCTGAGTGGCTGGGATTACAGGTGCCTGCCATCACATCCAGCTAATTTTTGTATTTTTGGTAGAGACAGGGTTTCACTGTGTGGCCAGGCTGGTCTCGAACTCCTGACCTCATGATCCACCTGCCTCGGCCTCCCAAAATGCTGAGATTACAAGTGTGAGCCATTGTGCCTGGCCTGTGTCTCTTCTTATAAGGGCACTAATCCCATCACAAGGGCTTATCCTTCTCAACCTAATTACCTCCCAAAGGCCCCACCTCCTAATAGTATCACATTGGGAATTAGGGCTTCAATTTATAGACTTTGTGGAGACACAAACATTTGGTATGCAGCACCCACAATATGAGAAACCAAATCATGTTAAAATTCTAACAGGTAATGATAGCATTGTGATGTACTCCTCCCAGACAGCTCAGGATATTTTAGGAGGAAGTTCAAATGAACTAACTCACAGAAAAGAGTCTTGGCAAGAACTGCAGGCGGCTATGAGAAAATCTGGATCCAGCCTGCTCCTTTGGTCTACCACTTAAATGGTTGCCTGGGTCCACTTCATGCTCACATTTGGGGCCGCGATGTATTAAGTCAAGTTGTGAGAAAATCCTGGATTGTCATGAGGCTTCCAATCTTCCCCTCTGGGCTCATTTCTTCCATTTCACAGGCTTGGGTTGGGCAAGGGACCAGCATCCTGAAAATACAGGTGGTCCTCCCCAGCCTGTGAGGGAGGCCCGAGAGGAAACCAAGTTTCCCATTCTCAAAACCCAACTCAAGTCACCATGACACCTTTCATGTTGATGTTTTCCTTACATGAGGAATCTACTCAATCTCTTCCAGATCCTAAGTCTTACTTCTTCATGAGGGTATCTTATTTCCTTCTATTGATTTTCAAAACCTCCAAAAATAAAAGTTACTTCTAATATTCTCTTTTCTCACAGTACTCTTCTTCCACACATTGCTTTGCCTTCTATGGTCTAACCTAAAATAGAAAAGTTGAAGAAGGAAATACTAGTTTTTGGTATCAATTAAACAAACAGCAACTTAAAAAATTACACAAAAGTTTTTCTGATTTTGGTGACTCACACCATAAAATATTGGAAGGAGTATCAAAGGGTTGGAAAGTGGGGTCCAGTCCAACTGCTGGTGTCTGGGATTTAATGCTTAGACAGAGGTGGGTTGGGGGACCTCTTCCCTGCTTTGCAAAGGCAGAAATAATTCTCTGGTAACTCTTCTACAGGGAGACTCTGTGGATAAGAAACCTCCAAGAATGAAACACTTAATTAAAACCAAACATGGAGCAAACAAAGAAACAAGAACCGAATTGGGCTATTTTATATGAATCCTGCCTAGGAAAGGAGATAGCTTCTTCCAAGTTTTGTAAGAGATCAGTGACAAGCTGGAATTTTTCATTTCTGGGCTCAGTGAGAAGTTGCATTTATAGAACCAATTTCATTTATGTTTTAAAAGCAAATAAGTTTAGGCTTACCACCCTGGTGAGCTTCGAGGCCGTTGAATGTTCTGAGAGCTTTCATATTGATAGAATTTCATGACTGGGGGGAAATATTACAGTCATTTTCCTAACTCTAATAGTTTCCATCCCTAACCTCAAAAGGGAAGGTAAAAAATGATGAATGGGTGTGATGAGGACGTTGCTCCTGAGCCTTTGTTAGCAGTGCTGTGAGTCGTGCTAACAGCTGCGACCTGGGGAAGGGGTGATGCTCAGTCTCCTCACTTTTTAACCTTGAACTCCTTTGTGTGACCACTTGTGTATGTCAGGACTTGATACAGCCTGCAGATGTGGAAAAGAGCATTCTTTTATTTTGTATAAGCCACCTAGTTCATATGAGAAAGTAATATGTTTCCTTGGCACTGTAATTTTGATATATCAGATGCCTGGTAGGAGCCAGGCTCTTTACAACTATTATTTATAATCCTTACCACTCCCATTACACAGATATGGAAACTGAGGCTGAGGGAATTTAAATGACTTGTCCAAAATATCAATAGAGTTAGAATATGACTGATCCAGGCCTTGGGCAAATTCCTCTCTGACTCCAAAACTTACATTCTTTTCTCATGCTATGTTGTCAAGGAAACTTGCCAGCCTATAGTGAAATAAGCATTTGGTAAAGTATATTTAAAATACAGAAATGAGGCTGGGTACAGTGGCTTTTGCCTGTAATCCCAGCACTTTAGAAGGCCCAGGTGGGGGGATCACTTGAGGTCAGAAGTTTGAGACCAACCTGGCCAACATGGTGAAACCTTGTCTCTACTAAAATTACAAAAATTAGCTAGGCATGGTGATGGGTGCCTGTAATTTCAGCTACTCTGGAGGCTGAGGCAGGAGAATCACTTGAACCTAGGAGGCAGAGGTTGCAATGAACTGAGATGGTGCCAGTACACTCCAGCCTGGGCCACAGAGTGAAACTCCATCTCAAAAAGAAAAAAAAAATACAGAAATCAGGCCAGTTGCAGTGGCTTATGCCTATAATCCCAGCACTTTAGGAGGCAGAGGCGGGAAGATCACTCGAGGCCAGGAGTTCGAGACCACTCTGGGCAACAAAGCACAACCTTCGTTCTACAGAATAAAAAAATAAAACATAAAAATAAAAAATGAGAATTTTCGAATTCTATCTGACAAATCTTCCCGCAGTGTCTCTGGGGAGTCTATAAACCAGTAAAAATAAATCAAATTATAAAGGAAAAATGAAGGTAATATTAGAGCTGCAGTCACTTCTAGGTGGATTCAAATCATCTGTGTTTCTAGATCCTGTTATTGTTTACCCCTGTTCATGCCCTCCACCCCATGACATGTGCAGAGGCCCCTCACATTGGTTCTGATCTACACATTGTAAGGTTTGTTTCCGAGGATAAAACGAAGAAACTGAGGCCAGCATCAAAATAATCCAATGCAAGGAAATTTATTCAGGCTCCTGGGTGAGGTTCTGCGGTCCAGACAGGAGGGGCCGCAGAAGTCGCACAGACTCCTCTCAGACAGGGGGTTTTATAGGGAGTGAGTCTATTTTTAGACAGGGAGTTTTTATAGTGAGTCTATTTTTAGACAGTGAGTCTATTTTTAGACAAGGGGTTTTTATAGGGAGTGAAACAGCTCGATTGGTTATGGGAGAGCAAGACTGCTATTGAGTAAGTTGCAAGACTGCTATTGAGTAAGTTACAAGCCTTGACCTAGGACTTGGCTTCTTATTGGTTGGAATTACATGCCTGCTATTGGTTGTTAAAGCTCGACTGCTATTGGTTGTTAAAACTCGGTTGCTATTGGTTGTTAAGACTTGACTGCTATTGGTTGTTAAGGCTTAGATGCTATTGGTTATTAAGAAGCTATGATTGCAGCACCTTGTTTGCATACTGGGCTCTTTAAGAGAAGACCAGACCGTGCGAGCAAGGGAGAAGGGAACATGTGAGCAAGGGAGAAGGGTGGGGGGAGGGGGCAGTGCGTCTGAGCTCCCAGCAAGGCAACCGGCCTTACAAGAAGTAGCTGTATAATTTTAAATATTAACTGTTTGTCCCCCGTTATTTTTTTCAAATTAGTCAGTCTTTTGTTGACTTTGCGATTAGTATCTTTTCACATACACAGCTACTTTTAAATGCTTCATGTTAAACAAATGTCTAACTTTACATATATATATTCTGGATTTAACAAGTTGGTTAAAAATTCTTCTTTATATATACTACATAGGTTCTCCTGGTTTTTTTTATAGGATTTTTATTATTAAACTATTTAGTCCAACTGAAAATTATCATCTAGAATACAAAAAATACTTGATTTTATTTTCTTCCTGTCAGTTATGCCAGCAACATTCATTTAAAAGTAACCAGCCTTTTAGATAGACAACATAGAACACAATTGCATCACACCAAAACCCATAATAATACAATATATAATAATAATAATATGTTTTATTACTTTAACATAAAACCATGAAACAGGCATTTATTTAAAATTATATATTATTCTGTATTATTTATTTTTATTACTAAATTCTATTCTATAAACAATAGGACTAGTTAACAGGGTCAATAAGTAACTGATAGTAGCACTAATTAAATAATAGATGTGACAAAAGTATAACAATATTTTAATAAGCTTTTTTCTGTCCTCTGATGCAGCAGTTATTTTTACTGTTTTCTGACTCTGTGTTGAATATTTAAATGTGTAGTATATATTTAAGACATATAAATGTGAAACTTTTTTAAAGGAGAACATAAATACTGCAGGACTGATTTAACAGATATTGCCTGTATTAAATAACAATAGCAATGGCATGTTCTTTTCTGTCCGCAAATATAGTAGACTAATTTTACTCCTTCTTCTCCAATAATTCTTCGATGAATTGCCTGTAATTTTCAGGGCTTCCTTTTCCTTTATTCAATTGTAGAACTGAATAAAGTCAAACATAAAATGCACTTTGATTTGCAACGCTACTCTTATCAAGCCTGCGTTACATTTATTCTGGTGCCATTCCAGTGTGGTGACATCAAGCTAAATATACTCTTAACAAGCATTCGACTATAAAATGGGAGTTCAATTATTAGCAATAATGTCTTTGAACTTGTAGAAATTAGTTCCAGCTCTTCAAAAAGATATCCATACGCTTTGATTCTACAGGCTTGCTTTTAAAGGCCAGATTTCTGTCAATCATCTTTGCATCTATAAATTCATCATATAAGCTAAATATATCTAAGGTGTCCATCATTTTTAAACACTCTGAAGTGCTTTGGATGTTATTGTAAGTGAAATCTCTCTCAGGAAAATGATTTTAAAGTACAAGGGTAATTTGAATTTTATGAAATTGTTGCCAGATTCTAAAGTTACAGTTTTAGTAAAGAAAATGAGAAAGTCCTGTCTAACTTGGCTTCCCTGTTCTAGTGACTTATTGTTTTATTTTTTATTTTTATTGTTTCAGTAGTAAAAAAGTTCTGAAGTAGTTCTTTTTTTAATGTGTCATTGTTTCACTGGGAGTCTTTGTTACAATCTACATACACCATCAAGCAACACAGGCACAGTCAGTTCATTCTTCTTTACACTCCTATGGTTTTTCCAAAATCATCAAACAAGTTTGGAAATACAGCATATAAATTTCTATCTTGCTGTGTTATTTTCTGCATTTTCACTCAATGAATTCCAAATTACAGAAGGATATTCTTCTTGTCTCACACTTTGAAAAGGATTTTATGACAGCCCAACATTTTACCCATTAGTAGTCATCTTGTCTCATGTCTAAGGAAGCCAGTTATCTCCTTCCATCTCTTTAAGTAAAAACCCTCAAGTTTTTCTGCACATTTTGAGGTAACTGAAAAGTGATCAAAAATTTTAATTATGAAAGCTTTAATATCACAGGTAAGTAGTGTTGTACACAAGCTATGCAGTTCATTTTGCATGTAAGATCTTTTAATTTTCTTTGAAAAGAAGTTTATAAACTAAGGCCCGGTATGGTGGCTCTCATCTGTAATCTTAGCACTTTGGGCAGCCAAGGCACACAGATCACTTGAAGGCAGGAGTTCGAAACCAGGCTGGCCAACATGGCGAAACCCTGTCTCTACTAAAAAATACAAAAATTAGACAAGTATGGTGGCATGCGTCTGTAGTCCCAGCTACTCAGGAGGTTGAGGCAGGAGAATCACTTGAACCCTGAAGGTGGAGGCTGCAGTGAGCTGAGACGTGCTACTGCACTATAGCCTGGACAACAGCATGAGACTGTCTCAAAAAGAAAAGAAATTTATAGACTAAATGAAACTTGCTTAAATTTACATTTGCAATTTCTACAGAATATGCAGATAGAGGCCAAGTCTAGTTTGTATTTGGACAAAATATCAGTAGACTTTTGTTTTATGTTTTCTGCTGTTTTATTAAAATATTTATAGAAATCTAGAAGATGATTTGAAGCTCCATTTTTTAAAATAAAAGTACTTAAAAGTTAGATGAATCCGTTTTTGTTGCCATTATCTGACACATAACTTTACTGTGGAAAACATGCTCATTTAAGTAAGATCTGAATCAGCTCTACACAGTAAGAGGCCAACACATCTGTTATCAAAATTTTGTCCTTTTGTTTTTCCACAGCACATTTTATTTGAAACCTTGTAATAAGAAAAAGTAGCTTCACTCAGTTTTATAGAGCTGCCAGAGAAGCCGTACAATAATATATGTTTTTTCATATGGTATACACAAACTAACTCAGTAGCCACTGTTTTTAACTGTGGGTGTTCATTTGCCTCCCTGATCTGGTAATGTGTGTTCTTCCATCTGTAATAAGATAATGTAGTCACTTAGCCTTATTTTTCAGTGATATTCGGGTCATGCTGGCATTTGTATGGTAACTATTCTCATTTTTATTATCTGAACTCTCAGAAAAAAATGAACACAGTATTCACAATATTGTAAGTTAAATTAACATTATCTTGGTATTGAGATTATACCAAATAAATAGTCAATCCACAGACAAAGGACTGTTAATATTCATGATTACAACATGCTTAAGTAACACACTTAAGCATCAGCACTCACAGTGATGCAACAAGGGATGATTCATTATTGTGAACAGAAATCATAATTGCCAACATCAGCAGTCAGGAGCAAAAACAGTGACAGCAACTGTGGGAAACAGATAATCTATGCCATATCCACTCCTACAAAAACAGTGTTGCTTTCAGCTGCTTATTTTTTGAGCCACGGTATGAGTTTGATACTACCCCTCCCTAACCTTCTGTACCCATTGCCAAAAACTGAATTTTTTGCCTCCCTGAAAGGTTCCTCATGACATGAGACTTTTGTGCTATGACTGGGCATTCTAGGCAAACCAGGGCAGTTGTCACCCTAGGCTTTTCCTACTAAGGTAACATTTAGAAGCATTTCCTTCAATTCATCTATTCAATATCTTGGTTTAGAGCTGGGTTATTTGTTTGTAGCCTCAAAGATTTATTTTTTTATCTCACTTGAATCCAGTTAAGTGCTCTTTTAATTTTTCTGTTAGAATTGTAATCTTCCACACTGCTATTTCCCTGGAGTGTATTCTACTTGTTCTAATTCATTTTTCCCTCTCTGACTGTGGAATTTGCTATATGAATTGTTCTTTTTCTTTGTCAGCTCATGAGGATTCAGGTCTAGTTGTTGAAGTAGCCTAGGGACCAGCAGTATTGAGAATTGTACAAGGTAAAATATCCTCTCTCTCTGTGGGCCAGAACAAACAAGGTGATTCCATTACCCTCCTGAAACACACAGAAGCAGCTATGGGTTCTCCAGTCTTCTGGTCTGTCCCAAGCTGCAGGACTCCAGGACAGGGAGGTCTCTGTCCATCCATTCAGCTCCTTCCTGGCTAATTCAAAGGCATCAGAACATGTATATTTATGGGAACAAATATCTAAGGAAGAAAGTCAGGAGGACTTGGGAGCCACAGATCTCTGTGATCCAAGTTTCCTCAAACTTAGTTTCTTTATTGCCTTCCCTGCATGTTGCACTTGTTTTCGCAGACACATCCAGCCTGAAGGAGAGAATCAACCAGTTCCCTTCCCACATTCAATTACCTAGAGCCCCAACCTTGCTAGCCTTCTGTCTTCCAGAACCCAGAAGTCATTTGTTTCAAGAAAAAGTTGTCCATGGAGGAGAAAGAAGCTACACTCAGTTTTGTATTTTCCCAGAATGCTTTCAAAAACTTTAAAAAACATATTTAGTATTTCTGACAATCTCAAAAAGAACAGGCAAGAGATAAGATTTAGAGGTGGGCATATCACTTCTTTTCTAGGTTAAAAAAATAGATTTGTTAAAAAAGTTGATCACTTATTTTAAATACATCCATATTTCTTTATGAAAGTTTGTGCCTTATGATAACTATGTGAAAGCACAACTTAAAATTTCAACAAAATAGCAGATAAAACATAGTAGGCCAACAATGAAGACAGTAGTAAACAAAACTATATATATTTTAAAGTCAGTCTTAAGTACTTAAACATGAGTTTGATCATGATTTATTGTGCTGTATAAATTCATAAGAATTGATGAATGCTGCTAAATTATTAATTTGCCCAAAGTGTGAGAGGTTACCACCAAGAACCATGTGTTATAAATATTAAATCCATCCCATCTTTAGGACTTATGTGGGCAATGAATTATAAGGACCACTGTAAATCGACTATGGGCTAATCATAACTCTTTGTGCCTGTGATTCACAATCACATTATCCTCTCCTGACCGTTTGTTAAAATAGTAAAGAATTTTGCAGCTGAGTGGGCAAGGTTAGAATTTATTTCTCTCACATCATTCTCAGGCCTTTTCATTTTTATTTGATGACTAAAAATAATAGACTTTCATTCTTCAACCTTTATTTTAATATTCAAAAGTTCTGCTTTGTTTCATTCCTAAGAATCAGAAATGCTTAGAGAGCAATGGTTACAAAATCAACAGGCCTTGGGGGGTCCAGAGTCATATAAACCAAATATTCATTTTTTCCAGTGATTTTTACAAGTAAGCAATCTTTTTCTTAAAAGCCCAATTATTTTATCTTAATAGCATGACCATGTAGAACTAAGGAAATTGCATTCTTTCTGTGGCCCTTGCTATATACTACATAGCATTATGTTTCTTTACATAGCCGTTTTTTCTCAAACTCCATAGGCTATGCCTTACAGGAAACTGCTACTCTATCTCATACGCTATTTCATTCCTATGAAAAATCTCCCAGAAATGTATATTTAATGTAATGCAAAGAGCATAAGAAGATAGCCTTGATCTCACATTCCAAATCTACCACAAATCATTGGTATGACTTAGAGCAAGTTACAATTACCTCACTTGTGAATTAGATGGCATGTCAGCTGTCTCACAGTGTTGTAAAGAACAAATAAATGTGTGTGTAAAAGGCATTTGTAGCAGTTGAAAAATGTTTGGTAAATGTTATCTATTATCATAAGAAAGAAACAGAGGACAGATGGAGGATATTCTTTCTTTAGCAAAGGAAATTCCTATCTAACCCTTCTGGTTTAAATGTCATTTTTCCATAATTGTCCCCACTGAATGTATTTTAATAAGAAAGGATCATCATTTCCATCTCTCTGAAGCTATGGATTTTGAAGTGAGCTTTTTAAAAATTTGCTAAATTAAAGATTCTTGTGAGAAAGAATATTGTCCTCCCACTTCAAATCAAGGTTGGTGGGATAACAGGTAGTCATAAGTTTGTTTGTTTGTGGCATGGCCTTCTGTAGTTAGTACAGGAGTTTGCTACCTAATGAATTAAAAAACAAAGTGCTTTCAGCATCAGCTTATGATGGAAATGTCAGAACAGGAGCATACAGGACAAAAGTAATCTATAAACAATTAGAAATGTGCCATAATCCCTAACATGTTGAAGAACACAGGTGCAGATTTTGAAAATACACTTTCCCATCCTTCACTTTACTTGGCAAGAAATGCAAATATTTGAGAAATCAGCATTGAATGTTTACAATTCTTCACCTGACAAATGGAAAATTTCAAAAACTAGTAGAAGAGTGTGAATAAATGAGAAATGGTCTCAAAAGCATATCTATGTTTTTAATTGGTTAGGTATTATTGATAAGGAACTTAAATATTTGAAGCTTTCTTATACAGCTATTTCAGTTACCTGAATATTTCAGACTTGTCCGGATTCCTTCCAATAAAAATTAATTTTCCTTTTATTTAAACCACTGTAAACAAAAGTTATTCTTATGATCCTTACCATAATATGATTCATGTTACAACAATTTAGTGCTTGACTTATCTCCACTACTGAGTTGTAAGCAGCTTGATGACGGGAGCCCAAGTCTTACCTTTGTATTCCTTATAGACTTAACCTTCAGGATTTTAGACTTAATGCATAATGATTGTTAGTAAAATTGAATTTAAAGAACAACTGCTATAGAAATAGAAATGGGAACAAAACCAGTGTTATCTGGGAAGTGATAAATTTGTCACAGGCTATTTTGGTATCTCAGGCACTGAGGACAGGTGCTGTGCCTCAATAGTTACCAATGTCAATCAATAATCATAGCATCCTAGCATCTCTACTTTAGGGTCTGGAGATTGATAATACTAGAGGTAGATGTCACTTTGGATTGTTTTCCTTCCTCTTAATGAGACCTTGAATATGCTGCCATGAAGCTCCCAGATTCACTTTTGCTTTCTTCTGTTTAACCCAGTATGAAGGACTCTGCTGATGTGGAATCCATTAGTAAATAAATCAATGGCTTGTAATTCAGTTGCCTATCTAAACATGACCTCAAGAACAGGGCTAGTTGAAAAACTTTTTAAAAGTTCCATTACCTAGTCAGATGGATTGAAAACTTTTTAGGCCAGTCCCTCAAGTATTATTCTGTCGAAAAGTCACTTTAGACTTTGTTGATGAGTATATCATAGAGTTTTAATTTGATGGTTAAAAACCATTCAAAAGACAGTGATTATATGTTTTAATTGATGAAAAAGGCTAGGGACATTTTTAAAAGCTAAAATAATTTGGGTTACTATGCAACATTTCATTGCCATTGCTACAGGCTATAATCACACTGTTTTAATGATTCTTTTTATAAAAAATCTATTCATAATGCTTTGAAACATTGGAATTGCAAAAAAAAACATATATAATGGCAAAGATAATGTTACTATACATTTAAGTAGAGCTCTACAGTTTACAAAGTACTGACAACAATGCTAGAAAACTTTTCTAACAGCAAAGCAATATGTCCCCTACTGGGGAGGTCCCCTGAGGTTTGTAAAGAAGCTGCTGGGGGATCCAGGAGGCCAGACTAACTGTTTAAAACAGAAGATAATCACAAAAAATCAAAGTAGGTTGTTAGAGGAAGCTTCAAGGTCACTGCTACTCCCAATCACTGTAAAGTTAAACCTAGGGAGTTAAAAGCAGATCTGCAAGCTGGTTGCAAAGTATCAGAGAAAGGAAGGAAACTACGGGATAACTCTGTGGGTGAGAAATCAATGTAGAGGAAACCTACCCAAGTGTTTTTCCTTCTCCCACACCAACACTCCAAGCATCTCTTAGTTTTGTAATTATATTAAGCCCCATGTATCTAAAATTGTTTCTTATGATATTACTCATTTTTTTTATCACCAGCATCATTAGTAATAAAAAAGTGGTGTACGTAAGCTGTCAGGATTCTTAAAATGCATACTCTCAGGCCTTAAGCACCAAACATCATCATGCAGCAAGCTTGGGTTTGGATCTAGAATCTACATTTCTAACACAAATATCCCCTAGTAATTCTAATGGTGGTGATCTTAGCATCACATTGTGAGAAACACTGATAGTACCTAATTACTAGGTTCTAGGGCACCACAGACACTCCATGAGTAATACTTGCAATGCTTTATCTAGGGAAAGAACTGTTATCTGTTTCTATACCTCATGGTTTGGTTGGGGTTCACCTCAAGGGAAGACAATAAGTATCCACTGAGTACAGTTAGCTGGACTGAAGGTTTTAGGCCGTTCATTGTTTCATACAAAACTTTTTATTGAGTATCTAATGTTGGTGGGATCTAAACACATATATTAGAAAGACAACAATTAAATGTATCAAATATTTCTTTTATATTTGCTTCCTTTACTTTTATGTTTAGATATTCCATTCCTTTTTTAGTACCAAAAAAAAGTCTCACATGTTCTTCTAGGTTTGTTTTTCTTAAAACTTGATTTTTTAAATTATATTTAATTTGTTACTCTATAGGAATTTATTTTGTGTGGTGTGACAAAGTTCTCTAATATTGACATTTTTGCAATAATCACCCATCTCAGTCACACTTTTTGAATATTTCATATTTGCCACATGATTTGATTTATGGACTTTCTAATACAGTCTTCCTTTTTAAGAGAGGTAAAAGTTTTATGATGGCAGAGAATTCTTTATTATTATTATTATTATACTTTAAGTTCTGGGATACTGTTAAAAACAGTAGACTTTTATTCTGTTCCACCAATTTTCTATTCTTAAATACATTTTGTGCTGTTTTATTTTTAAGCTTTATAACATGTTTCATTACTGAGTATTCTAAGTCTCCAATAATTATTTTTTTTTCAAAATTTCTTTACTATTCTTATCTATTTTCTCCTAATTAAATTTGCAAAGATCTTAATAAGTTCTAAAATAACCTTTAGGCATTTTATTTAGACTTGCATTTTGTACTGGATAATCTGAGAAAATTTTAAATGTCTTTTATAATTATCCATCTGCACTCTTAGGCGTATGTTATGTTTATCCGGAAGCTTGTCCAAGTCATCTTCAGTCAGGTGTTAATGGTGTTTTTTTAATAGCGCCTACCAATTTATTGTTAAATTTATCTCTCTATATTTATATTTAGTGTACATAGATATTTTTACTCAAACTACTTGTCTCATTAATATATATAGAAAAGCAAATCATTTGTATTTATATCCATTTATAATCTATCTATTTTTTGAAATCTGAATTTTTTAAATACTTTTTCAGTTCAGTCTGGTGGGCTTCTTAAATATGTTATCAAATAATGATAATTTTGTTTCTACTGGATGATCATTTTTTCCTAATAGATTCAAATTATATATTTGTTTCCATTCTTATTGCATAGAATAAAGTTGTTACAATAATGTTAATTTTGGGTTAATAGCATAATTTTCTTTACTTTAATGGTAATGCCACTAGAGTTTCAGCTTGTAATAGGTTTGCTGTTATTTGAAGTATTCTGTATCTCATTATGGATATTTTTTAAATTTCTGGTTTACCAATAGATAATAGGTAGATAACTGTTTTTAATTTTGCCAGTTATCGTTTTTGTGTCTACTGAAAGATCATTTAAAAATTGTATGAAGCCTCATTTGCAAGATATATTTTCATCCCAATAATACTTCTAATCCTGAACCAGTGTTGCTTTTCCTTGTTTAATAATGTTATATTATTCTTTTAATATAAACAAATAACCTTGAGTTTTAACTATTACTTCTATTTATTTTATGAATTTGTTAAGTCCATTTTGATACATAATAAAGCTGAAAATGCACTTTATTGAGATGTTTATGATACTGGGTCAGGGTTTTTTTGGGTAAATTTGTGGCTTAGTATATAAGTAATTACTGAGGGGAAAAAAAAATCGCTAAAGACATCGTAGGTGACCTAGAGTAAAGTTATCTTCCTTAAATAATGACAGAGGAGGTTGTGACATTATTTTATTTTCTTCATTGCAAAGGCCACCAGGGAGTTTTCTTCTAAGTTCATCTGCAAGATACCTTAGGCCACATGTGACAGTAGATTAATTTAGAGGGACATAGGACAGGAGATAAAACTCATCAGCAGGACAATATTGATCATTTCTCTTCGGCGTGAGTTGTAGTTGCAGCTTTCATTTAGAATAGGGATGATACCTATATTGAATGAGTGCAGAAACCCACCTGGCTTAGAAGCCTAGTACCCCAAGGTGTCAGTAGCCCTTGTAATAACTCCAAAGGCATAGCTTTCATGGTCCCCAAAAGGAACAGTCCTAGTCACAAGAATCACTGAACTGGTAGAAGCTCAAAGACATGCCTTCCTTTCATGCATGTTTTATCCTCTCAATCCAAATGACATTTTCCACTCAGGGGTCATTTCACTACAAGTAACATGGCCTAAAAGAATAGTAAACATTCCACTTTTCCCATGTTTTCAGAACAGAGCTATAAATTAACCAAAGTACAAATTCTCATCAGAATAAAAGTTTACTTAGAAATATGCTCAGCCCTCCATATCCACAGGTTCTGCATGTGCAAATTCAACCAGCCATGAACTGAAACTATTTTTAAAACACAATAGAAAATAATAATACAAGAAAAATACAAATTAAAAACAATACAGTACAACTGTTTATATCACATGTATATTATATTAGGTATCATAAGTAATCCAGACATGATTTAAGCATATTGGAGGATTTGTAGAAATTATATGCAAATACTATGCCATTTTATATATGGACTTGAGCATCCCTGGATTTTGGTATCCACAGGGGTTCTGAGATCAATACCCCCACAGATACTGAAGAACGATAATGTGTTCTATTATTTTTAGCACAATTAAACATATCACTGTAACGTTTTTCGTCCTGTCTATGTAAATTAAAATTTCGTCTTTAAACCCTATTTCTTCTTTTTTTCTTCATATTTTTACAGGTAAAATATGGAAACTATGCTTTTGTATGGGATGCAGCTGTACTGGAATACGTGGCTATCAATGACCCGGATTGTTCCTTTTACACCGTTGGAAACACTGTTGCTGATCGAGGATATGGAATTGCATTGCAGCATGGCAGTCCTTACCGAGATGTTTTTTCACAAAGGTAAGATTTCTGCAAGACCAAATAAGAGGAGAGAGGAAATTTAACAAGGAATATCAACTTGGTTACCCAATCTGGTTTATTACATTTTGTTTTCTTTGTTAGGAGAAGCACAATAAACAACAACAACAAAAAGGTAGTTGTAAGTAGTTGTTCAATGAGACACTCATTACCTAAACCATGAAGTATCATTTTTCCCATAAATAGGAGGGGGGTAAATAATGCTACGTAGACTGATTTTACTCTCAAAAATTTGATATGGAAAAGAAAGTAGATGTGTTAGTAATTTCTATTAGAATTAAACTAGCAGTCTAGTCTGAACTTTTAGTAACAAATGTCATAGAGTTAAGAAAATGAATTCATTCTAAGAAAACAAAAGCATAACATAAACTTCAGGACCAAGCTAAAGTTCTGATGAACTGAAGCACATAATGATAGGGATGAAAAGCATCCTGAATTTTGCAAAGCAAATGGTTAAGATTTTGGAGTTCCCAACTTAGCGTCAAAGTACACATGAGATTTTGTCATGGAAATCAAGGAGATAGCTTATTAAGACATTATATCTATTTTCAAATAAGAATGTACTATCATAAAGGGATTGTTTATAACGGAAGATTTTTAAATGTATGTTTTAGATTAGCAATGCATGTGAAAGACATGGGCCTGAAAAGAATGCACAAACATTACTGTATTTCCTTCTATCTTCTACCAAACAAGCTTGGATCTAAAACAGATTAACATCTTCCACATAGAAGAATACTCCATTTTATACTGAAAGTACATTTTGTTTATTTTCTAGATTTTCTTCTACCCATTCTCCAGAAGCTAACGGCAGTCCAAGAGGGCAGTTTCAGGGAGTTCGAAGGCCCCAAATTTCAAACTGTTTGAGTTACATTTCTCCAAATTTTAGGATAACAAAAAAGCCAGGCATTTTGTGTGTATGTTCTTTTTAAAGAACTAAAAATCAGTTGTTCACAATTTATGTCCTAACTCCTCCATTAGCTAACTATAAAAATCTAAATCTCTCTCATGACACGCAAAATGAAGTCAGATTAATTCTAAGGTCCTGTATTAGTCAGCTTTTCTGTGTAGCAAACAACTCCAAAGTATAAGTGATTTAGAAAAGTTACTTCTCATTCATGAAACAAGGCTGTAATTTGGTTGTGTTCTGCTGCAAGCTGTGGGTCCACTTGCTCTATGCAAGCTTCTCATTCCAAGGCCCAGGCTGAAGAAGCAGCCCTATCCGGGACATGCTGTTCTCATTCCAAAGAGCAGCTGCAAAACAGGCTGGCAGAAACCTGCAGTGGCTCCTGTGCTTCTTTGCTTGGATGTGGCACATGTTCCATCTTCCCACAGATCACAAACCAAAGCAAGTCTTATGGCCAAGACCAAAATCAAGGGAGTGGGTAAATGTACTCCACATCAGGAGAAGGAGGGAGTAAAGAATTATGAATCGGCTGGACGCAGTGATTCATGCCTATAATCCCAGCACTTTGAGAGGTCGAAGCAGGTGGATCCCTTGAGGCCAGGAGTTTGAGACCAGCCTGGCCAATGTGGCAAAACCCCATCTCTACTAAAAATACAAAAATCATCCAGGTGTGATGGTGCATGCCTGTAATCCCACCTACTTGGGAGGTTGAGGCATGAGAATCACTTGAGCCTGGGAGGTGGAGGTTGTAGTGAGCTGAAAGTGAAATACATATGCATTAACTGGGAAGCAAAATACTAAGCAATCAAAACACATTTATTGATGAGCAAATGCTGAGAGAAACAAACTACGAAAATCACTTATGCCATAAGTAATCTATCTGTAAAGCACTTGGCATCTAGTTGGAGATACAAGACCCATGCATGAGAAACAAAGGACAATGCAGACATTTCTATAAATGTGTGCTGGTATATATGTATATAATATCAGTATTGTTTATTTATATCATTTTAAATTGTGTAGTTAAGGTATTGAAATAATTGAACAGCATACAGAATAGTTAAACAAAGGAAAATGAGTGAAAGCTTACCAGAGAAGGTTAGCCTGGAACTTTACGTTGATGAATTAGTAAAGAATAGTTAGGCTGGAAGGAAAAAATAGATAATTCTAGGATAAATAATAAATACTACAGAATAGCAGTAAAAGAGAGCAGAATGTATTGAAAAACAATGAGGACATTAAGTTAATATGAAATAAAATCTGAAGTTTGTAATTTATACTTTAGGCCACAAGCAGCTTACAAAAGCCTATTGTCCATCCTGGAGCCCAGAAGTAAAATGATGAAGGTGACATTAAGGGAAGGCTAATCTAGTTTTAATGTGAAGGATGGAATCGAATTGCCAAAGACTAGATCAAACCTGCAGGCATGAGATAATGAAGGCCTGGTCTAGAATTGGGCAAGGAGAATAAGAAGAAGGAACAAATAGAAGAGACCCTTCTAAGGGAAGAAATACACCACTGCTTTTAATTTAGCTGTGTGGATCGAAAAGCATAACAGGATCAAAGGGGATCCAGGGTTTCATGGTGAAAGACAGCAGAAGCATTTAATGGATCCTTAACATTACTCAGATAGCTGAGAAAAGGATTATTGATTATTTATTAGTTATGGTTAATTGGCTTTTTCATTACTAAAGATGTTCTTGGTTTTCAGAGTTGATTTTCTGGATATTTTTTAAATTGTGCTTTAAGCTCTGGGGTACATGTGCACATCCCACAGGGCTGTTGCATAGGTACACACATGCCACGGTGAGTTGCAGTCTCTCCCCCCGTAGCCTACATCAGACATTTCTCCCAGTGTTTTTCCTCTCCAGCCTCCCTGCCCCCCGCTGTCCCTCCCCTAGCCCCCCACCCCCCAACCTACCACAGTGTGTGACGTTCCCCTCCCTGTGGCCACGTGTTCTCATTGTTCAACACCTGCCTATGAGTGAGAACATGAGGTGTTTGGTTTTCTGTTCTTGTGTCAGTTTGCTGAGAATGATGGTTTCCAGATTCATCCATGTCCCTACAAAGGACACAAACTCATCATGTTTTATGGCTGCATAGTAGTCCATGGTGTATATGTGCCTGTAAAAAGTGCATGAACATAATAGTAATTAAAGAAATTTTTAATAAATCACACCAAATGTTCCATTTCTTATTAGCCCTGTGGTGCTTTACCTAACAGAGATTTTAATTCTCAGAAAATGTACTCTAGTGAAGTGAACTGCTAAAAAGTAATATTAAGCATTGAGCATTATTTTTCATTTGTTTTCTATGCAGTATAGATGTTGGAAGTTTAAATTGTTCCTTTCTGTGGAGTTCTTGGTAATGACCCCCTGCATCCTGATTCCCTGGACATATGGATAAAGGGCAAGCCAGGAAAGAAGCAGGACCTGGCAATCATCAGTGTGCCAGCTCATCTCTTTATACACATGTGCCACATTAATTTATCACCCAAAGCCTCTTGCTAAATTCAGAAAATATTTGCATGTGTTCCATTTTTTATAGCTATAAGAAAAAGGAGATCTTCCCTTTTTGTTAACTGATTTTAAAAATTATAAAGATCATCAAATTTAACCAGTTTAGTACATTCTGGTCAATATGTTTGATATGTCGGCATTCAGGGACATTGATTAAACTAAATCACTTATTACTATTGTGATTATTTTCAATGAAAATGACAGTATACTGGGTGATTTTTTAATAATTCAATATTACTTTTCAGGTGACTATATTTCAGTAACACAACTTCTAAAATATGATACTTTAATATGTAATAAATGTTAGTATGTAGAATAAAAACTATATAGTGATACAGTAACTACATTTATTATCTGCTACCTGCCAAATGTCTCATATGTTTACACATTTCATTGGCACTTTAGAATAATCACATGAGGTATTACACATTTGCTCATTGTAGCATTGCTTATTTGTGCATGACTGCTATGCTACGAGCACATACACTGAGTGGATGGGTCTGCACCTGGACAAGCATTGGATTCAGCTTAGGAGACGTGGGGTATAGTTATACACTCACTTGTACAATTGTATGTGAGCAAACACACATAGGAATGACTTCAAGGAACCAGTAAATGCTACAATTTATCGAACTGTAGAAATTGCTAGAAGAGTTTTGCTTCCTTTTGTATCCTTTCTGCACAAAAACTGGATAAGTTGGCAGCAGAAGTTAAAGTCAGTCTTTTTTATTCTTTGTCATCAGATGTGTGGGTTTGTGTGGTGAGTAAGGCTTACAATGAATTCTCTACCTGACACTATTTGTCATCAGATGTTTTATGTGGTCCTCGTAACTTCTTCATTTCAAAAAATTTAGTCATATGTTGTCTCATTAAAGGCATTTAAGAATGAAGAAAACTGAATTTTTCAGATTGACTTCATTGTGCAATTAATAAAATTAGGTCCAGTGATGACCTCAGAATCTTAACCATGCCAAAAGCTAAAAAGATAACCAAAAAGCATGAGTTCACCTGTGTTCTCAAATCTTAGTGGATATCAGGAAAAACTAATGCATTAGTTTAATTTTATAGTTCATCCTTAAAGAGGTCACATTTTGTTTATTGCCTTCTAATCCCTATATTTGGGTTCTAGAACTATACAAAGTCACAAAAACAATTACATGTTCCAGGTTGCATGGAGAATGATTTTTCTTGGATTCCTGATAGTGACATATATATATAAACAACTGTTCAAACTAATCACAGAATTTGAGAATTCTTAGAAATGGAATTAACAGTAGCTATATATACCCTTTCTTGACAGGGATGAAAGTAGTCCACAGGAAAAAATAAGCTGCTTAGAATCACAAAAATAAAGCAGTCAAAGTGGAAAAATCTTAAAATTTCTGATTTCATATCCAGTTTTCTGGTCACTATACATTCTGTTTTCCTTTATATTTCTTCTAAAAGCATATAAGAATATCATCCTTATGTTCTTGTATTGTCCTTATTGTGTGCTGGACTCTGAGCTCCTATACATAACTTGTGATGTAAGTACTGTTGCTATCCGAATCTTACGGATACAGAAACTGGGACATCATGAAGTAAAGTAAATTGTGCAAGTTTACAAAGCTGTTGATTATTAGAGCTGAGATTCAAACCCAGAGAGTCTGGCTCCAAAAACTAGATCTCTTAACCACGCTGCTATACTGCTTTTCACAAAAATGACACACACTTTTAGCAAGTGTATTTCAAATAAACACTTAAGGATTCTCTCTCTCTCTCTCTCTCTCTCTCTCTCTCTCTCTCTCTCTCTCTCTCTCCCCCCCCCCCCGTGTGCACACACACAGACATACAAAAAGTAGAATTAATCACAATCCTTGATACTTCACCAATACTTTCATTACCAGTCCCTAAATAGCTACTTTTATTATGTATTTGATTATTTTTCAACTACTTAGTTGTAGTCTTTTTTTACCCCACTGCAATGTTAATTGTCAGAATATTTAGTACTTTACTTTTTATTTTTACTTGGATTCAAAAAGAGAACATTAGACCTTTTACCTACCTCTATCTTAATATTTCTTACTTACCTCTTGGGTGCTACCTTCTTGTTTAGTATGCAATAAGCATTCAATAATTATTCAATATATGAATAAAAAATCTACTTAACTTTTTGGCTAAAGATCAGCCCATTGACTTACAGCCCGATAAACATCTGTGT
The DNA here is from genome assembly GCA_963574635.1 of Cheracebus regulus. Taxonomy (NCBI): domain Eukaryota; kingdom Metazoa; phylum Chordata; class Mammalia; order Primates; family Pitheciidae; genus Cheracebus; species Cheracebus regulus. The sequence goes on along the minus strand of CAUYQU010062178.1, from coordinate 35,171 downwards.
TTTTTGCTTGCTTGATATTTTCTAAATTCTTCCTTTTTATCATAATTATTTTTTTCCTTCTTGGTTTCTACAATTTTTCATCCAATCAATAAAAAAGCTAAAAAGAAAAACAGCACCTGCCTACCCTTCTTTCCAACTCCCTGCTGTAAGAATTTTTATGCTTTCATTCCCACAAGGAAAGTAAAAAACATTCCTTTATCTTGAAAACATAGCGCCCTAATCTTTTAATTCCCCAACTGGAGTAAGGTGCTTTCCAAGCATTCTGTTCACTTTTCAGAAAGGTGAAAAAAGCAGCGCCCATTGATTACTCACTTAGTGGCTCCAGGATTGCTCAACAAATGGCTTAAGCTCTATTCAGCTGGTTAAAATAATCTATCAGAAAGATACTTAAAGCCAGAAGTTAAACAGTTAATTGGCTTCCTTTTAGAGGTGCAAAATATAAACTAGCCCCAAGCTCTGAGAGCAGACGTGAAGTTACCAAGACATACTTGTAAACATTAAGCAATATGAAAGTATACATTAAACTATATAGTATAGACAATACTTGCAGAAAACGTTTTAAGGAAAAGGAAGTCAGTGAATGGTAGAATAAAAAAGTTTACTAGACTTGAGCTGGGAGAATTCAAGAATCAAATTTGGATATGAGAATGAACAGGTGCAGGTAAAATACTCAGGAAAACATGAGAAATCCACATAAATGAAAACAGTCATCGTGTGTTGAAAGGATGATGAGAAGGAACAATTTGATTGGAGATAATATCAGTTGAGGGATTTAGGTAGAGAAACCAAAATGGAATGTGATAGAGTATCAACAGCTGCTACTTATTAAGCATCTACTATGCTAAACACTTGATATGTTTCATATACTGCTTATCACAACTCTATGCATTGCATTTCATAAATTTGAGGAAACTGAGGCTCAGGCTTAGTGTCTTAAAATTCACAGAGCTAATAGCAAACATATCTAGGACTCAGGTTGGAGTTTGTGTCCTTAGCACCCTCTACCAGCTTTGTGGGGCTCTGAGAAGAGGAATATCTGTACAGAGGAGCATTTGAGGAGTCTGAGGTGTTAGGTTAGCTTTTAATTGAAGAAGGCCATTGCAAGGCTGCTGTAGTATTCCAGCTGCGAAGCAGTAAGGATACTACAAAAGAATTAGGAAAAAATGATTTTTTAAAAAAGATAAGTTTGGAGAAGGAGTAGGCAGAACTTGGTGAAAAATCAGAGAAGCGCGTAAAATCCAGGAACCTGAGTGAGAAAGGCTGTGCAGATTTAAGTAGCCACAAACAACCCCCTCTTTTCTCCTACTTCTTCCAGCTCTCCTCCTTCTCCTTCTTGATCATCTATCACAAGTTTGTATCAGCTCGATTTCATCATTTTTTAGAAAGGCAGCAATTATTTAATTATAACCATTCACTACCCAGTAAATAAATAATTATGTCTAAGAACCATTCAGCCTATGGATTTCTGTTCTGTTGTTGCTCACATCACAGTCACATATCCCTATTAGTATTGTTCTTCTCTCTCACTGTACATCAGACATTTTTAAACTGTATATATATATATTTTTTATTTAATTTTATGTGTGTGTGTATATATATATATATATATATATACACACACACACACACATACCACCACCATCAATCAGCTGGTTTCATTGTATCTGCATTTTCTGTTTCAGATTAAGAAAACAAGATAATTAAGATAGGCAGATAATTAAGAAAGGAAAACATTTGAAGAGTCTCAAAACAAAAGCAAGAAAGAGGACATTGAAAGTTCACTCTCAACGGGAGACAGGAGTAGGATGCTATAAGAATATATCTGTTATATATTTATACATATATTTTTGCTTTAAAAGAATAACATTTTATCCTATAAGATGTGAAAAAAATTATTTTCTTTTCTCATATAATACACATCTATTTAAGGACTAGCCTCTGGAATTTATACAAAGGAATATGCAATTCCTATTTCAGAGCAACCCCCTCTTTAAAATATCTGTTTTAAATTTAGAATTTTTAATTTAAAGAACTTCAATAAAAAAGAATGAGTAAGCTTATTTGTCTATCATTCTTTTTCTGTTTCCTGAACCCTTGTGGAGCTATTTTTATGACAAATATTCTATGAGTTTTACCAAGCACCCTGACTGCTACTTCTAGTGGAGAATCTAAATAATTTACATTTATTTTAGTGTTTAGTCTAAATAGATGAGAGAGTAAGTATAGTTAGTGATATTTCCAGTATGTGAATATTTCAAAAATATTTATGGGCTCTGTACGATTTGAGATTCATTTTATTAATCTTGCCAACTGTGGCCAAATTCTACACAATCATAAACCTTTACTCTGAAGAAGCATATAGCATTCTCACTACTACACACAAACCTAGCCATCAGACTACAACCCCATGGGGTAGATTTTTAAGTGATACAAATTTTCATTCTCTTCGTACTACGTCCTACAGCATTCGAGGAACACTATATCCGAGATACAACAGTACCCTTTATGAACAAGCATCTTTATTAGACTTTTCTGAGGTAAATCCTGAGGTACAGGGAAGATAAATGACTCAAGGTACAAGGCAATATTTCAGCTGGATAATAAGCCCATGACACTGGACCAAGCTGCTTTTCAAGCAGCATGTATGATCAGTGATTTTACAAATAAGATTTGTGCTGTTTCTAGATCTCAGTAAATATTGTTTCTTCAAAAAACCGTTGGTTTACAAAAGGATAGTTATTATATTGATATAAACTAGGTGTTACTAAAGGCTTTAAAACAAAATATTCCAGAACTTAAAACCACAAATTTGCATTGCACTTGAAAATACACACACACACACACACACACACACTCTCTCTCTCTCTCTCTCTCTCTCTCTCTCTCTGTCTCTCTCTCTCCAGAGTAATTATAAGACTCTCTCGAAAACCTTTTTATTCTGTTATAGTTAAATCACATTTTTAACATTCAAAACACTCATTCTACTCAACAAATATAGCCTTAAGACACTTTTTGCTGTTTGAAAAATTCTGTCTACTTTTAAAAGGAAATTTTAATGTCGTCAAAGATAATCAAAGAACGTGCTACTTTTTCATAGATCCTTAAAATATTGTAAGCAGAGTGACATCATGGGAATAAACGTGTGGGCTTACATGATAATTATATTGATAGAAAAAACAATCATAGATTCTGAGCCCTGAGTGAGCCTTTGGCATGCATTTAGATAACTGATATTTCAAACGTGGATCCAAGAAGGGAAGTGGGATGACCTGCCCAGAGAATAACCCTTGGTTAAAAACATGCCCTGGAGATCACTAGACCAGGTTCCCAGTCCAGTGTCCCATCCCCTGCCCTGTTCTGCCAGTTCCTTTTGTTTTTAAGAAATCCGTTTTTATTCCTAAAGTTTACCAGTAAAATATGTGTTTTCACAAACATAGTCATGTCAATATATAGCATAAAGGAGCAGGAATATTCATTAGAAAACACATTCAACAGGGTCATAAACATAACTAGAACATCTGTTTAAAAATTGTCATTACTTCACAGACACAAGAAAATGTAGCACAAAGATGAATAGAGTGCTTAGTGTTTTCTAATTTATAAAGAAACTATGCTGTAACCTAAAATAGTAGTCAACATTCATTGAAAACTCACCAGGTGCTAAGTATCACTATAAAGGCCCTAACTATGTTAAATAATTTAATTCTCACAATAAGTTTGTAAGAGAAATATTATTATTAGCTTTATTTTAAGTAGAGTGTTTAACTCATAACAAACGAAGATGAGAGGGAGGGAAAATATTTCAGTATCCTCCCATAACTTTCAATTTTCAATATATTTACTTCTGGTCAGCTGATGCAAGATAGCTTCAATTTCAGATGGATCTGTCCTTCCCTGTAATGGAGGACCCTTTGGTATTGGCATACCATTTGAGTTTCTGAAAATATTCCACACTGCATTTAAACTGCATTTTAATATGAAGGAAGGCAGCCACGCTGGTCGTCATGAAGTGGAAACTAAGTCACAGAAACAATTTTTTTACAGAAAAGAAAAGTAAGTAACAGAAATGCTTTGTAATTTTCCAAGACCATAAAGCTAATAAGTGACAAAGCCAGGCTTTGAACCCATGCTGTCAAAGACTATACTATCCTGGCTCATATTCCCACATGTGCTAATGCTGGAAAAAGATAATAAGCATCTAAATTGTCTTCATGCCTGGTGGCGTGGCTACCTTCCTTCATTTTAAAATGCTGATGGGTATTTTAGTTCATATGAAGTGCAGAACATTTTCAGAAACTTAAATGATATGCCAATATCAAAGAGTCCTCTCTTACAGGGAGGGACAGATTCATCTGAAATTGAAGGTGTCTTGAATCAGCTGACCAGAAGTAAATATACTGAAAATTGAAAGTTATCAGAAGATACTGAAATATTTTCCCTCCCTCTCATCTTCTTTTGCTACAAGTTAGTTTAAGACACTACTTAATCGAAACTAATTCTTCCTTCATGGAAGTTTTAATTCATCATTACATTTTAATGAGTGGAATTCATAATTGCCTCTAATCTATCTCATTTCATAGTTCTTTGAGCAGCTCAAATAAACTAACATCATAATTGGTCAGACTGTCTACTCATATGTTAAATATTTACTAATACGAAACAGAATCTGTTACTTCTAGACATGAATTATGGCTAAGATAAAAATATAAGAATTTTTATATGGAATAAGAGCCATGATTCCATAGAGCCCAGGTAAGTCTAATATAAGCACTAATGATTTCTGTCTTCGTAAACGTAGTTCTGTATTTTAACATCAATTTTAAAAAGAGAAAAATATACCTAGATGGGTTCATTTACGTTTTTCCATAATAATCCATTCTGATTCTGTCATTGTATAAAGCTGTTTATTTTTGAAATGTTAGTTACTAATGAAAATGATCAAAATCCAACATGTTTTTATTTTGTCAATTACTGGCCTAAGAAAACATCTGTGAAACTTGCATCTTAAGGATATTTTTACCCATGAGAATGGGACATGGAGTGACAGAAAGGGGCTGGCACACGAAAAAAATGTGGTGAGATTTCTACTCTGATTAGGTTTTTAATTTTTCTCCAAAGTAGTTATTTTAATAGTAAAATTTTTGTTCTGATGATTTTTCTCAATTTTCTGTGTATTTTCCATTAATGAACCAAGATTCCTATAAAAACCATCGTGGCGCTTCTAGGGAGCCTCTTATATTCTTTGTGCTAATCAACATGAATTTTACCAGTATTGATTTCCTCTTTTCTGCATGTTTTTAGCAACTGCAGAAATTTGCCAAACAAATTACTTCCCAACCAGAATGCAGTCAGTAAAGTGACCCAAAATCCTTCATTAAGGTCGATGAGAAAATAGCCTGGGACTAAGAGGCTATAAATATCAGACCAGCCTGACTCAATTTAAGACAAGGGGAATCATTGAAGGATTTAGTAAATCCTGGCCATAATCAGACGTGTGCTTTTTGATCCGTTTGAAAAAAATATATGCAATGAAATAAAAGAAATTGACTAAATGAGAGAGTATCAGTTAGTAGGTCGTGCTGTATCTATAACGTCTGCAAGAAGGCAGAGATTTCTGTCTGTTTTATTCAGAGATATATTCCAAAGCACCTGGAAGAAAGCCTAATACATAATAGCTGTTTGATAAATATTAGCTGAGTGAAAAAAATCCATGAATGAATGACCTAGGCAAAGTCAAAGACCTGACCTGGAGTGAATGCAATAGAAATGAAAGAGTAGGAAAAAATATTGTGCACTTCATGTTGGGCATCAAATGGACACAGAAATCGAGGAAAAGTGGGGCCAAAATCATCTTCAAATCCTTGGCCTCACTGGCTGGGAGATAGAGAAGTCATTAACAAAAGAGAAGCCAGAAGAGGAAACTGGTTTGAGAGTGAAAGTGCTAATTTTGGTCTAGGTATGTTGAACTTGGGGCACTAGAGGATGATATATCCGTATAAAGAAATGTAGGGAATATGACAAAGTAGGGTGGGAATTTGAGTGTTGAGATTCACTCAAAGTAGTTAGCAAAATATTAAAGAAAATATTAAAGAAAGTTGTAAGATTATAGTCTTAAATCTTTTGGAAAGCCGAAAAGTTTTTAACTTAGGGAACAGGCTGAAGGCAGCTCCAGTTCCTACCTTACAGCATTAAGTCATAAGGTGAAGATTAAAGATAATAAAGCTTCCCCAATTAAGTCTGTTTACTCCACATTCCTTTGTCTCTACTCTGTTTACTTATGTAAACTTTGTGCCAGATAGCCCTCTCAGAAAAAAGTCCAAAGAAGGTCATCTTTTAATAGTGTTTACTCTAAGCTCCAGAACCAAAACCTTTTATCATTCCTAAAAGCATTCTTTCAACCATATTAATTATCTGCAAGCCTGTTGATGTAGAAACTCTGTTATTAAATCTATACTAAATAAATGTGAGGAGGAACAAAAAGGAGAAGTCAGTTAGCTGCAACTGCCCTCTAAGAGCAACTGACATCTCCCTAACCCACTCAATTCATAGTATTCTAGTGTGTAAATGTATTAATTCATCCGCTGCTAAGTGAAAGTCTGCAGGACAGACCTCCGCAAGTAGTGATCAACGTCTCATTTGAGGGAGAGGCTGGAGCGATGGTTATTTACTTGAGCAAACTCTCCATTAAGATAGTAAAAACCAGAGACAGCCCATAGAAAGGGCATAGAGATAAAGAGAAAAAAGGTTGAGGCAAAAACTTGTTTTCAAATGTCTTTTTCTGTTTTCCTGTTCTTTCCATTCCATGGTCACAAACCTGATTGAATCTCTCAGCACATCCTGTTGCCTGTCTCCTGGAAACTGGCCATTCTTTTCTCTCCAGGCTATTCACATCTAATACGTTCTGTGGACCTCAGGTCATGAACCACCCTCAGCATAAGGCTTCTCTAGTAAATTCAGCTCTTTATTAGATTTCCATATTTTATCTTCTTTGTACCACGGATGTCACATTTTTGTTAATTAATCATTTTTTGTGTTCATACTTGACATTTCAAATATGTTCTAAATTCTTAGCTTGCAAAGAATTACAAAATCTCTTATACTTCCTTTTTGCCTTCCATAATAAAGTAGATGTTTAATGAAATTTTGTTAATAATGTTTGAGGGGGAAGAAAGACAATCCTAGCCTCACTATGACTACTAAGCCAAGCAGCTTACTAGAGATTAGAATTCATGTTTATTCATTCAATCAGTAAATACTTATTGAGCAATTACTTAGTGCTTGAAACTCTTTTGTTTATCTAGAGATAACAGAGTGAACAAGACTGACAAGATTATTGCTTTCCTGGAGCTTACATTTTGCTAGAAAGTCAGAGGAAGACACAGACAATAAATAAGAAAACAAATAAATGGGATAACTTCATATTGGAAAATTTGCCTTAAAGAAAAATAGCTGGGACAGAGAATAAGGATAGATCAGTGTAGGGTGGGACACAGAGACTGTCCGAAGGAAAGAATGTTTTATTACAATCTCGAATGGAAAATTTGGAGGAAGAGTATCCAATGCATAAGTAACCACAGATGTAAAAGCCCTGCAGTGGGAACAAGCTGGGAATGTTTAAGGAATGATTAGGAGGCCAACACGGCTCAAAGAGAGGGAACAAACAAGGCAGTCATATGAAAGGAGATTAAAGAGTTAATTGATCCCAGATATACAATAGAACCTTGCAAAACATAGTAAAGACTTAAAGAGTTTTTTCTAATAACAAAGACAAGCCATTGGAAATTTTTAAAGAAGCATTTATTACCTCTGCCTCTTAAAGTAGAGAGAGAGAGATATATGGTGAGAAGCCGCGAGCACATCAGAGGCAGTGAGCAAGAGTGAATGCAGTAAGAGAAGTTACGAAGCCCGTGCAGTAGTCCAGGAGAGGGAGGATGATGGCTTAGTCTAGGGTAGTGTCATTGAGATGTAAAAGTAGCAGCTTCAGTCTATCATAGCTGTGAAACTGATAGGACTGGAAACTGTTTGGATGTGATATGATGGCTGAGGTAAAGAGAGAAATCAGGATAAGCTTATTTTCTGAACAAATAAATGGATGGTGGTATCATTAATTGAGCTTGTAAAGCATGAACCCAAAGTAGGTTAACAATCATGAAAAATTAATACCTCAGCTTTGGGTTTAGTAAGCTTGAGATTTTTATTAGGCAGATTAAGTTATATTATAATAGATGTATAAATGTGAAATTCAGGAGAATACAAAATAAATAAAAATTGCAATTTGAAGGTAGAAGGTACTAGGTTATGAAAGATTTATGTGTTAGGTGAAGGACTTTGAGCTTGATGATGTTAGAGATTACTTTAGTAGTTATTATCAAGGAATGCTTAAATGATCTGAGATAGACACTGAAGCGGGTGGGAAGAGAAACGAAGCAGGAAAAGGCACGTTTTTATCAAGTTCCTAAATTTTAGGAATGAGAATGGCAAATGACTTAGTTATATGCTTTTGACTATAAGAAAGGAAATCTGAAATCAAATGTTCCTAAGAAATTTATCTCACATAGCAACTTTTTTTTTATTTGAGATGGACTCTTGCACTGTCGCCTGGGCTGGAGTGCAGTAGCACAATCTTGGCTCACTGCAACCTCCGCCTCCCGGGTTCAAGCAGCTCTCTTGCCTCAGCCTCCCGAGTAGCTGGGATTGCAGGTGTCCACCACCACATCTGGCTAATTTTTTGTATTTTTAGTAGAGACAAGGTTTCACTATGTTGACCAGGCTGGTCTCGAACACCTGACCTGACCTTGTGATCCACCCACCTCAGCCTCCCAAAGTGCTAGGATTACAGGCATGAGCCTCTGTGCCCGGCCATCACGTAGCAACATATTTAAGGGTAGAATGGGCTCCATGGTTACTCAGTTCAGAGGTTCAACAGGACAATGTTCTCAAGAACCAAAGTTCTTTTCACCTCTATTCTCATCCATCTGTGGTGAGTGAGACAGGACTGTCCTCAGGCAGACCTGCCTTGTGACAGAAGTACGCTGACAACAGGAGCAGAGGTAATATAGTTCCTCGTTCTCATTCAGGAGAAATCTCTCCTCTCAAGCAGAAATAGATAAACTGTCTCTTCAACTTAATTAGTGCATCTTAGGTCATGTGTTTACCCAAATCAGTTCATCTTCTTCGGTCACATGTTTACCCATGGAGTGAGCAGATCCCACAAGAATATACACCAACGGCCTTGACTGTGTCTCTGATGGGGTGGAAGAAATGTTGAAAGGTATACTATTACATTCCCTACAACTAATCTAAAGAAAGAATTGATAGATCATAGATAATATAAGGAAGAAATGAAGAAGAATTAACACCCATAATAAAATAGCTATCAGTTATTGCACATTTATTAACTGCCAGCTACTCTTCTAAAGTTTTTACATGGACTAACTCCTTTAGTCCTTATAACACCCCAGGAGAGCTACTATTATCATTTCATTTTACAGTCAAGGAAACTGACACATAGAGTAACTACTCAAGTTGTAGTTAATAAATGGCTGAGCTAGGATTTGAATCTAGATAAACCTGACATCAGATGTCATGCCCTTAATCAGTTTGCTGTAGTTACATGAAAATAGAAAGAGTGATGATAGCATAAACTCAATTGGAAAATTATAAACAGAAGCCTGAGAAGGGGGATTGTGTGGCAAGGAAGAGTATAATGTTGGTTTAACTGTGTTGAATTTGTAGTGACATCAAGAAGTCAGAAAACTGTGGAATGTATGAGACAGAAGGTTGGGTGAGATGGAGGAGAGACATATAGATTTAGGATTTATCAATAGAAAGTAAAAAGGAGAAAAATAAGAGAAACTATTTGCAGAGAAAAAGGAACCAAACCCCCAAGGACTGATATTAGTGGAAAAAGAGGAAGAGGCTGTAGTAAAGAAGTGACTAGAAACACGTCTTATAAGTAATGACAGCAAATTATGAAATCTGTACATCCTCAAGACCTTGAGCGATCTCTGTACAAAGCCACTGTTGAATGGCTGTTTCTTAAATGAGTTAATAAACAGCTGCTATAGACCGCATCACCCCATCCTATGGTTCTTCACGCTAACGCGGGGTTCTCCATTTTTAGCCAGGCATCAGGATCACCTGAAGGGTCTGTTAAAACACATCTCTGGGCTCCAGCCCCAGAGGTTCTGATTTAGTAGGCATATATAATTTTTATTTCTAATAAGGTCCAGGTGATGCTGTGCTACTGATCTAGAGCTAGTCTGCATTTTGAGACCCACTCTCGTAAAACATGGTCTTTGACTTCCTTACTCTTATTCTCTCCCTTGCATCTTTTTCTTGCTTCTTTATTCTCTTATATTTTCAGTATTTTTGGATTTCATATGCAAACACATACATTTCTACAATAGTATTTTATTTAATTCTTGGAAAGCATCACTGAGAGAATGATTATTGTGCCTGTCTTATAGATTGTAAAACAAAGGCTTAGCACAAAGGATAAATACTTAGGTATTGAATAAATAAACCTAAATTATACAACAGATTAACATTCGAATTTCTTTTTGAATTCGTATTCCCCAATTCCACTTATTTCATTTCTTCTACATGATCAACATGAGATCATCTTCAACAACCAAAATCATTTTCATAACAACTATTTTGACCATATCCAACAATTTTTAAAATCTGTCTGTGCTCGTTGTTCTCTTTCCTCGATAGAATTCTTCTTAATGATTGACTCATTTCTCTAACTTGGCCTCATGTCTCAACCAGTGCTTTGCCTCTAGGAAACCGACAAAATAGTGTTAACTAGTGCATTGGTCTTTCCCAGTTCACCTAAGCCGACATCCTACTCGGCCACTCTCCTTATGAAAAGGAAAGTTCCATTTACTTTTTCTTTTATTAACATAATAATTCTTTGACAATAAAAACTTCGCCTTTTATTGTCATTAAAGCTTGCTTGATCTTCATGGAGGATGAGGAAGAACTTACTAAGAAAAGTTTTTTCATTTAAAGAAAGAAAACAAGTCTCCTGCTGTAATCCCAAGGCTAGAGTCCTAGTGTTTTCTCACTGTATCACACCATAAAGTCTATAGGTCTCTTGATAACTTAAAATCACAGAACCATAAACTTGAAACTAAGAGTGATAATTTATCATCTGTTTCAAAGCCATCTTTATCCAGGTCACTGTGAGGAAACGAAGTCCCCAAGAGGAGAGATAAATGAGCCAGAGTTGTACAGGTACAGCCTGACAGCGTTAGGATTACAGAAAATCCCGGATTTCCCTATTTTCAGTCGTGTGTAATTCTTTCTATCGCATAACTTTATAACTCTAAAATCCTAGTCCATCTGCAAAATATTATGATGTTCAGAAGGTGACTAGCTACATAAGTTTTGAATCAGGCACTATGAAGATAAAAAAGAAAAACAGAATAGATAAAAAAGATCCTACAAGGTTCCTCCCCTAACTCACTTTGAATATGACTTCTCCCACCACCACTTCCCCGACTCAGCCTCTCCCTCTCCATTCGAAGGCCCTACGCCACTCTGGGTGCCTACTTCTGTGAGGGCCTTGATTCCTAAGCTCACACTTCCTCTGGTTAACACCTACTCAATTTCCTATTTCACTTTAACTAGCCTGCCCATAAGGTGAAATCCAGCGATTTTTATTGCCAACTTCCAATGCCTTTCCACAGACAGAAAGCAACCCTAAGGGTATGTTCCCAAATTCATTGGAAAGGGGGGGAAAAAATAAGGACAAAATTGTTAGATGTTATCTCAATGACCTCAATTAAAAGAACTGTCACTTTTTTTCTGAGATTATATCCTTTTTATATTTGGGGAATTATATGTTCTTTTAGTTATGAAAAAACATAGATTTTTTTTAAAAAAGGAAACTCAACAAAATAAAAATTGAGCAACCTCTGTCAGTCCCTCCAACTTTTTATCTTGAAATTTAGAAGTCTTGGAATTGCATATCCCTTACTCAAAACTGCTGTGTAAAGGTTCAGGCAGGAAAAAGGGGCACAAAGATAAGAAATGTGTAACCAACTCAACTGTACAAGACCCTCTGTTTTAATTCCTTTTTAAAGCAACCCAGTGTTTGTATAGTGATGTGTGAAACACAGAAGTTTCTAAGCTAATGCTTTTTAGATTCCTTACATTAAAAAAAAAAAAGTCATTTGAGATGTTTTATGCAGAATGTTATGTCGTAGTTTAAATCTAAGAACTCTTTTGACCTTCAGTGCATGTAGAAAAATGTAAAAAATAAATGAGAAAACTAACCTGTTCAAAGAAAATCTTTAAAAAATTCTTCAAGCAAAGCTTCTCCCTGTCATCACTGATTAAAATAAGAAGGGGAACAAAAAGGAGTTGTCCCTTGAAATAGCTGTATATACATACTGCAAAAAAAAAAAAAAAAAAAAACACTGAAAACAAAGCCTTCTAGAGGCAGCTTTCTGAATGCAAAATGATCAGACTCATTTTATTCAGATGCGAAGGTGACTATTGCCTCAAATAGCCATTGTAACCATCCTCTGTAAAATCATTTCTCTCTGAAAACTGGCTACCTCTAGGATACAGATTCAACATCATCTCACAAAAGAAGGTAGGGAAATCCCTTTAGGAAATATTTAAATAATGAGCCAATTTGTACTCCCGAGTTTCTCATATCTTTGGCCAACGTTGAAAATCCATCTTATCCCTCACAGTAAACGACCAATTGATGTGGTTCCTACAGGTTAGACTGTTCCCATTTCTTTTCTACCAAATATGACCTTGCGAACAGGACCAGTTTTGCAGGCAGCACAAGAGAGTTATTTTTTCAATGACATAGTATTTAAAATTCAGGACTGCCAGATTTCACAGGAAGAGTTCCAAAAGGATACGGTCACTTGGTGGAGCTTATACTGTACACAGCAGATAGGCTTCACAATGAAACACCTGGTAAAGCTCATCTTTGAATCCTTAAGCTTCCCTTTCTTCTGCATCTTTACACTTTGGAAATCCACAAAGCTGCTGTTAGGCAGAGCATTTAATGAGGACCTTGCGTCACCTCAATATTCCCACCTGTATGCCTATTTTGATGCAGTCACACTACAGGCCTAATATGAAAAATAACTTTTAAAAGGCAATGAAAATTGAAGTCAACCTAAAAGGAACATATATACTGAAACTGGTAGATTCAGCCATGCATTATGCTTAATATGTTTCAAGTTAATGTGAACTGGTTTGAAAAGAGAGAAATATATTACAAACTAGCAGTGTTTCATCCCATTTAACAAGTATTTATTAGCCACCTACTAAATGCCAGACACTGTGGTAGGCTGTGGAGCTATAGCTTTGAACTATACACAATCCCAACCTCCAACCTCTTGCCCTCTAGATGGAAAGCTGAATAAGTGAATGAGCTATTTTCTGTTTAGTGTGGTAGGTGTTCTGGGACCACAGGCAACCAGTGTAGACCTCAGGTAAAAAGTATCAGGAAAGCTCCCTGGTGGAATTGATACTGGAAAGATTATTTAAAGAATAATTGATGTTGGTTAATGTTACGGGCTAAATTTTTGAAGTCCTAACCTCCAGTACCTCAAAATGTTACTGTATTTGGAAACAGGGTCTTAAAATGTAATTAAGGTTTAAAAAAAGTCATGGGGGCATGCCCTAATATGACTTGTGCCTTTATAAGAAGAGATTCGAATACAGACGTACACAGAGGGAAGACCATGTGAAGATACAAGGAGAAGACAGCCATCTGTAAACTAGAAGAGATGTCTCAGAAGAAATCAACCCTGCCAGCACCTTGATCTCAGACTTCAGCCTCCAGAACTGTGAGAAAATCAATACAGTCATATACCACATAACAGTGTTTCAGTCAATGACAGACTGCATATAAAATAGTGGTTCCATAAGATTATAAGACTGCATTTTTATTGTACCTTTTCTATGTTTAGACACACAAATACCTATCATCGTGTTACAATTGCCCACAGTAATTCTGTACAGTAACATGCAGTACAGGTTTCAACCCAGGAAGAATAGGCTATGTCATATAGCCTAGGTGTGTAGTAGGCTATAGGGTCTAGGTTTGTATAACTACCCTCCATGATGTTCATACAATGATAAAAATCACCTAAAGAAACATTGCTCAGAACGCGTCCCTGTCATTAAGCAACACATGATTGTGTCTCTTGTTCAAGCCAGCCACTCCATGGTACTTGGTTATGGCAGCCCTCGTGAACTAATACAGTCGATGAAGGACAGTAAATGCTAAAAAGAAATAACTGGAGCAAGAGGCATGACTTTGAATGGAGTATGAATCAGGGAAGTGGCAGTAAATGAGCCTGGGAAGATGCACAAAGGACATGGGGATTTCTTGGTTTCACTGAAAACTGCTTGAGGTGCCTGGCCAGCGTCCAGACTCAATCCTGAGCATGAGGGGACTCCACCAGAGGTTTATAAGTGAAATTAAACATAAAAAGCTTACATTTTATAAAATTCACTCTGGCTCCAGTGTTGATTATTAGTTGTCTGAGAGCAAGATTCTTAGAAGCTGGGAAACCAGTAAGAAATTTAATCTAGTTGAGAGATGATACTGACCTAAAATACAGTGGAAATGGGAAAAAAAGTTTAGAAAAGTAAACTTGAGTTATAATAAAGGAACAATGTGAGAACAAACTCGTTAGAACAGTCTCTGAACCTCCCCCACACTGTCACATTTCCACCCCAGTGTTTAGTCTTCTCATAATAGCCATATTTATAAAAGAAGGCACATTCTGTTTTTATTAGTTAATATATTTGGCAACATCTCTTAAGGCAACTGACAATTCCAGTGTATCTCAGGCTTTTACTCTTGAACTCTGAAACCCGAGAACACTAAATTAATTCACACCTCTAAGAAGAACATGGATTGAGGCACATTCTATAATACCTATATTTAAACACTGCCCAGAAGTGTGCTATTTTGTATGTGTGAAAATTGCCAACAGCACATTCACAAACCCTCTTAACTTGCATCTCCAGCTTGATGTCCCTGAAGAAGAATAAACTGCCTTCTAAATATAGTTAGCTAAGAGAAAGGATTAGGAAAGGAAGAGTAGAGGAAGGAGTGGAAATGGGGGAAAAGAAAAGAGATTTTTACTGCCCACTAGTTTGACTGCTTAGTCAATCTCTTTGTCTCAGCAACCTACTTTTAGTGCATGAAAGATGTGGTTCCTCTCTGAGATGAGAGTACAATCTCTGCTGGAAACTATGCATAGTCAGTGTGTCTGATTTTCTTAGGAGCTCTATATTTGGACAAGCAGGAGTTAGCAAGGAGTATATAAAGTCAGTGAGTCTCACACATGGGAAGACTTTGTTTGCCATCTATGCAATGTTCAAATATTAGAAGGATTTATTTTTTATTATCCTTTTCTTCAAAGCACTCCATTTTAAATGTCAGGAAGCTTTTCAACAATAAAGACAGGTTTCAGCAAATTGCCAGTCGAGGTTTTTCTTTTATTTCCTGGGTGTTTATTAATAAGTGGACTTATTGTAGCCCAGATGTCTGTCTGTCTAGTGGCTAGCTTTTTCGTATCCATGATCATTTTCTCTCTCTCGTCATATTTCCCAACTACCCTTTACTGCATTTATCTTCTTCTTAAATAATGTGTAATTTTCTATACCAGAAAGTTTGTAAGGGAACATCACTTCGTTTTGCTTCTGGGAAAAGCCCAAGCACAAAGAGAAATGATAAAACTCTGGCCCCTGCTTTATTCATAAAACACTTTGCAAAGTGCATTTAGTAATTTGCCATTGTAACTACTGGCACTGAGAGCTTTCAGGGCCGAGTTCTGACACTGTATTTAGTTCATACTTTGACTGCTCAGCTAAAACTTCCATTTGTATGCATTTATTCTGCTTCACACATTATGTTATCAGTCACTTGCAATATTTCAAAGTCACAGCAGGCATTTTTTGACACACATTTGTCAGAATGAACTGCCTTGATTGCTATTATTACAGACTACAGTGCCTGAGTAAGGGGAAAAAAGCTTATGTAGTACCAGGATATTGAAATTGCCTGATAAAACAATAGATACAAGAGAATAAAAATAGAATAAATGCATACAAATGGATGTTTTAAAAGGCCAACAAAATGTAGAATTACAAAATAGCCATATAGAACTCAAAAACCCATTAGAAAAAAGGAATGGAAATTTTTTGAAAATGATAAGAAGCTAATTGAGAAAATTCCACTGCCCCAGGGTCAGTGAATAAATGAGTATCACATACTTCCTTTCCAGTAACCAGGGATTTAAGTAGACTCCGCTAATGGATGCTGTCATTGAGAGAAATTCTAGCATGAAATCCGCTACTGAACAACAATAAAAATACATGCTTTGACCAAAAATAAACTGAATGAAAACTATGAGGAACTAATTAGAAATCCAGGTCCTTTATCATTCTTGATAAACTAAGGAGCTTGTCATCCAAAAAAAGACCTGTTCCCCATTTGCCTGATCTTTCCTCCTTTTGATCTTACCCATACTTCAGAACTGAACACCAGATAAGTACCACAAAAATCTATTTTAGAATCAGGGAACTTCTATGCCTATAGGGATGGTCCTTCCTTAGAATTCCTCACATTTCAAGACTTGCATAAAGCATAAGATAATTAAATAAGCCATAATAATTAGTTTCAAACCTCTTCTCAAAAGTAAATTAATAAAATACAAAAATCCGTAACATTTTTATTAATGTCACAGATCAGTAGAACAGAAAAATCTAAGCTGTGTCACTCTTGTTTTGGGGGCAATTATATAACTTTATGAATTTACCTCACTTCATATGTTTCTCAACATATTTTCCTAAAGTAATATTCAAGAAATTATGCTGGATGTGAAAAATATCTAACAGACCCACTGTTTGGAAACTCAGTGTCTTTTTTTAAAAAAAGGAAGTTATGATGAAGAGTAAGTACCAAAATTAAAAAAAATAATAAAGTAAGAAAATTGTAAAAGCCAAGAGGTAAGTAATCTACTTGCTTACTCTATTTCTAGAAATAATATTTAATTCTTTCTAAAGATTTTGTGTTTAATTTAAATGTTATTTAAGGACCCACATTAGGGATTACTCTTTTAATTCTGTTTGAATCTTTATAACAAAATATTAAAATTACATTTGGAAAACTTCAGGCAGTGTAAATTGTTCTAAATCCCTCATTGGCCCACCTACTCATTGTCATGGAACTTCTTACAAAGCTCACTGGCTTTTTGATGTATATTGATTCTTTATGTACCATATAACTAATAGCATAACTCTAGATGCATAGCCAGAAAAGTAATTACAGTGACATGTACACCAATGGGATTCAGAAAATTTTTTTTAATTTAAAAGATACCCTCATTAGCATAACTTTTGTATTCATAAATAAGTTTTATATTAAAATCCATACCTTGTTGAATATTAAAATGTTGAAATGTTTAAAAAAACTCAAAATTTATGCAATATATATCATAAAAACATTATATATATGTATTCAGTACATCAAAGCAAATTTAAAACATCAATAATTTTATTAAAATATCAATTTTATTATTTTATAATAATAAAAATGATTCTAGTAGGCAATTATTGTTTTCTGAGAAAGAATTGTTTACTGGAGTCGGTAGTCATTCTAGTAAATTGTTTCTCTCTATTTAATGTGTTAGAACAGATAAATATATTTTGTCTAAGTGGGAACTATTTAAATTCATTTTGTATTGAAGAAATACAATAAGAAATAAATATTTTCAAACTTAATTTTATTCCACAGTCTATGAAGGCATTGAAAATAACAAGTACCATAAAATGTGGAGATTGAGGGACAAGAAAAATCCTAAAATATATTAGGTAATTTGTTTGTATTACTTAACCTACTTGCTATTTTTGAAAAATTATTATATCAGCTTAGAACTACTACGGATGATTATGTCTGTTACTAAATAACGTAAATTTAGCCTATTCATCAACATCCAAGTACCTATATAAAATAAGATAAATAATATGCAGAGTGAGATTACACAGTAGAAATTTTATGATAAATTTTATGATAAATCACCAATAAACAGAGAATTGAAAATTTTAGCAGACTTGCTAATTACAAAGTTAAATTTCTCATCCACATACACACATCACACGACACACACACACACTCATACACACATACACTTACACACACATACTGCTCACCACATTCCACACTCTCATACATGCATCACTTTCCTTGTATCTGATTCATAATTCCCATACCAGAAAGAACTGCTGTAATAAGGAGAGACAAATAATTCCAGCTGTCATTTCAGTTGAATTTTCCATAAGAGGTTCAATTTTTTCCTGAACTTTTTAACAGTAACCACAATTTAAGACAAGCTCACATGAGCTTATTTTTTCAGGTAGTTTTGAAAATTTGATAAGATGGTTTACTGCTGTAGGGGGAAAAGGTGTCAGTGTGTTATCCGTTGGTATGTTCTGGGCCTGTGGTATGTATAGAAATTCTGGCGTTTGAGTAACTCTACCCAGGAGAATATACATTGATAACACCTATTTAAGGATAAGAAATTCATTAGCTAACCCTTTCTTCAGAAGACATTTTATTCATATTCTTATTTCTTTTCAAACAGTATTTCCTTATAAATCTCTGTTTCTACTTATTTTTTTTGTATATTGGTAGACTCTCACTTTATCTTAATTATAATAATGCTTTAATGTATTTTGAATATTGTATATCTAATACTGTAAATTAAGGATTACTTTTTTAATTCTCTTTGAATCTTTATAACAAAATATTAAAATTATATTTGGAAAACTTTAGGCAGTGTAAATTGTTCTAAATTCCTCATTGTCCCATGTACTCATTGTCATGGAACTTGACAATTTATTGAATACTTAGGCTACTGTACATATTTTAACAAATAAGGAGTGAACACTGAAATTAAACTGTGGATTGACTAAATGACTTTGAACCACTGTTATAGAGTGAGGTCTAGAGTTATAGAAGAGCTCTCACGAAACCCTAAAATTTTAAGTACTCTGTCATGGAACTATTTCATTTAATGGGACATAATATTTTTATCATACTCTCTTCCTAGATAAAAACATGACCACATGCATGCACATAAGCAAACAAAAACAAAGTAATACTACACTCTTTGATTCATATCTGTGCATCAAAGGCTCAAGCACAGATTTAGGGGGAAAAAATCCTTATCCCTCTACTTCCAGTGACTTCTGCCCCAACTTCAAAGAACTCAAACTCAGAGCACTAGTTCTATTTGTTTGTTTGTTTTCTGTGGTTAAGTTCTTACTCAAAATGTTCTACTTAAGTATTTCCTTGGGGGACTATCTCCAAGCTACACTGAGGGCAGAAATCTATAGTTAGATTGCCTAAGGTACAAATTTCTTGCAGAACCTAATACAGCTGCCAATTTGCTTTTGAGGGCAATCAAGATGTTCATTAGTAATTGAGTTGAAGCAGAGAGGAACTTCATTTGTACTGAGTCAGTGACCTGGATCGTTTTCAGAATGAGTGTGGAGCTGAAATGGACCATTCATTTCTACTTCCATTGGGATCCTGTTCAGAAAGGTTATTGCTCTTACCTTCTTCCAATAATAGTAATAGAAATTTTCAGGAGCAAGAAACAAGGTTTTATGTTTGCCACTTGTATCTTAGGGCAACATTTATAATAATGTGATTTTTGATCAATCATAGAGCATGAAATAAACCCTATCATTTTAGACTGACCTGTTGGACTAATTTCAATGACTTTAGCTGGTAGGTAATTGAAATACGATGAGAGTGCACTGGGGTGAATAAGAGGTTTCAAAAATAGATAAAAATTAAACAGACATATTTAGAGCATCAACAGAAGTTATATGAAATTACAGGAATTTATAAATTAATAAAGAGGTCTTATTATTTAATATTGAAATAATATCACTTTAATAATTTTAATAGCAAAGGCCAATATAAGGCATGCTATCCCCAAGCACTCTTCTAAGATAGATATATATATGTATCTTGTTACTTTCAACTACCCCGTTTTACAAATAAAATAACGGAGATTACAGAGGTTAAGTGACTTAAGTAGCTTACCCAAGATCACAAGAGTAGTAAATAATGGAGCTGGTATTGAAACCCTTATACTCTGGCTCCAGAGTCCACACTCTTATCCACTCTACCATTACCAGTCTCGATGACTGACGAAATAAGCCACCAGCATTATATTGCCTTCAGATTCTGAGTTGTTCTCTAGAGAATGAATGAGTCATGAGGGATAGGTTGCTTGGCTGAATAGCTTTGCACCCATTATCAGGGGGCAAGAGCAATTTTAGAATTTCATAGTGTTCAATCTCCAGTGAATAGTTTTATATAGGGAAACCGAACAAAGCAACTGAAAAAAACTATTTCTACTCAAAATTTGTGCAAGAACTTTAGAGCACATGTTAACTAACCTTTGTGATCAGTTAGCAGAGCATGGGCTAGGGGATAAGGTATTCTCCACACTTCTGGGGTGACTCCAGGGCCCTGGAGCAAGCATTTGAATGGAGACCCTAATGGGCTTACGGGCAAAGCCAGCCCAGTAGCAGCAGCAGCAGCCCTAGCACCAGGAAGACAGTCTAGCGTAGCAACCGAGCAGCAGTGGCAGCAACAGCTAAGTTAAGGAGGCAAGTTTTAAAAGGTCTTAGAATCAGGCAAAAAAGTAAATGCCAAAAACTGGAGGCAAAAGAGCATATGACATCTCGAAGTCCAGAAGTGCATGTAAACCATGCACAGGTGATTTCCAAAAATAACTGAAAGGAAATTTACAGAGGCTGGCGGTCTCACACTTAGGGTTGGGTATGGACCAGATGAATACTGCTTGTTTATAAAGTTGTCATCGCACCTGTCTCCATTGTGGGTATAGGCTAAGAGACACAGATTACATATTCACCAGCGAATTACTAATCTTTCCCGTACATTTTTTGTTATGTTCATCATATTTAATTTAAAAATATATATGTATTGAAATTCAACTGGACACGTAAGTTATGAAATTAAAAGAGAAAATTTTAATATGATAGATGTCAGGTCTTAAGAAGGGATGGTGAATGGAAGGTTATATTCCCTGTTTTAGACTTTTTAGATTTTGCATTCTGCCATGAATTTCTCTGCACTGAATTATTGGTGGACTGAGATAAGACAGCAGGAAGAAGAGATATAATAAAGGTTTAATAGACAGAGTGCAGATGCAAACATAGCTGAGTCATCAGTGGGAATTTCCATTGGTTTCTCAGTGTCTTCTAAATATTAAATTAGGCTTCACTGTTAACAGGACTGAGTACTGAAGATGTGAGAGCGAGTTCTTAAAGTGAAAATTTTATCAAGATATAAGATCTAAACCTTTTGTACTATATCATTTTCAATTAAGGTTTTAATGCCCTCTTTTCAAAATGGAATCTCTCATTTACTTTTAAAAATTGCTTCCATATGACTCACTGTTTTACATGAATACCAGCATTGATATGATAATAGTGTCAAAAATAAAGCACTATTAGTGATTTATTTTTTTCTGATCCAGGGTTGATGGTTTTTCTAAATAACCTTTTTTTTGTAAAAGAAGACTCAAATAATTAGAGCTGAATTTAAGAACATTATCCATATGAATTATTTCTAACAAAGAATATTCACATGTGAAAAGTGGGAGGGATCAAGATTTCAAGCTACATTTATTCAGTGTTTTAATGTCAGTTAAAATGCTATCTCAGTCAAAATAGCGCCTATATATATAAAATTATGGTTATTTCTCAAATTATACCATTTTAAAGTAAAACCACATTGAAATGATATTATTTTGATATGCCAGTAGATACTTGTAGTCACCCAAAGAAGTTTTACATGTGCTTGAAGTCAGGAAAAGGAGCATTTTTTATAATTTCATAGTGAGAGAAAAAAGGAAGTCAGAGAGATACTATTTAATTCAAATATACATTTGTGCATTAGAAATGATTATGGAGTAAATACCTTATTTTATTATTTTGGTTGAATCTTCTATCAAGAAATAAGAGAAATGCTCTCTATTAAATGGGGCAATAGTCATGCATCTGCCTCCCTCCCACAACATGTAAGTAAAAGTTTAAAAATATATTTTAACAATCAAAGTTTAAAATTATAAATATGTCAAAAATTGTGACAGTCCAAGATTTTACATGACTTGCAAGCTACCAAGTTAGTCTGCCGCAGTGTCATAGATGCTAACAGAAGACTCAAGACTTGTGGATCAGAAACAAGAGTTTATCATGTATAGCACAGGCAGCATGAGCCTTACATTTTCACCAGTCCCCTTGCCTTTAGAGCCAATACAGGTAATACAAAGGCAGGCCCAGATGGATCCTGCGCACACAGTGCATCTAGAAAACCTGTCCAAACACTGCCTCAGAGGGAGATATTATCTCTCTTATCCACAGGGGATGGTGTGGGGGCGAAATAAACTGACCTCTGACCTGTAGAAAGGTACTATCTCACAAGTGTGTTGGCTATACAAACATCTTTGAAAAGAGTCCAGGATCAAAGTTGTCCCCAGATATGCAGAAATGAAATGGAGAATTGCATCCCAACAAAATATAGTAGTCAATCCTCATTATTCATGATTCTGCATTAGAGAATTTGCTTTCTCACTAAAGGTAATTTGTAACTTCCAAACCAGTACCTGTGTTCCTTTTGTGGTCATTTGCAGAAATGCACAGAGTGGTGAAAATTTGAGTTGCTTGATGCTTAAATTCCCAGCTGAGGTCAAACAAGGTGACATTCTACTGTCTTGTTTGAGCTCTCATGTAGTAAACAAGTGTCCTTTTTTGAGTTCTACTCAGTGTCATGTTTTTTGCATGTTCATCCTTTCTTTAGTTGGTGATTTTGCTATTTAAAATGACACTGAATAGTGCTGAAGTGCTATTAATACTCCTAAGTGCAAGAAGGCTGTGGTATGTCTTATGGAGAAAATGTGTGTTCAATAAGCTTATTCACACTTGAGTTAGAGTGCCGTTGGTCATGGGTTTAATGTTTGTTCATCCAAAATATGTATTAAATAAGCAATCTATAAATAGAAACATGCATAAAACAAGTTTATGGATTAATCTGTTGGTGAAAACATGGTGACCAAAGTCTCACAGAAACCTAAGCCTGTATTTCTTCTTGGAACAAGGGTTGAATATCAGTAAATTCAGTGTCTGCAGTGATTTTATGGAATATCACTACCATGAATAATGAGAATCAACTGTGTAGTCAACCACAAATGGCATCACCCTGGCTTCTACTCTGACTCTTACAGTCTAACATCAACAAAACAACAAGAGTGGTTCTTATTATATAAACTCTAAGGGACATCATGGCTCAGCTCTCTTCAGAGCTCTCCAGTGACCTTCCCTCTAACTCAGAATCAAAGGCAAAGTTATCCCAATGGTACTACAGCATCTGGGCTACCCGCCTTGCCAGCTCTTTCCCTGTGGCTCCTGATATCTCTTCTTCCATTCTCCCCAACCCTTGCTCATTCTGCTCTAGCCACCTGGCTTCCTTGATGTTTATGGAACATCCCAGGCAGCTTCCTGCCTCAAGACCTCCTTCCTTACTTCTGCATAAAAAGCTCTTGTTTTTTGTTTTTTTCCAAATATCTAAATGACTTACTCCTGCATCCCTTTCAGGTTTTGCTAAAATGTCACCTTCTCTCTAAGGCCATCACTGACCAACCTACTTAAAGGCACAGGCCCACCCCTGCCAACCGTGGTTCTCTTCATCCCTCTTCCTGATTTGTTGTTCTCCATAGCACCACCACCACCTGGCACACTATAAATATTATATTCACATGTGTCCTTCCCATAATATGCAGAAATATCATGCAAATATTATGCAAGCAATGGTCTGTTTTATTCATGGTGGTATGCCCAGTACCTAGAACAGTGCCTAAAAGTTTTTGGAGTTTTCAGTGCCTTTTTTTTTTTTTTTTTTTGCAATAGAGTAAGCTCTATCTTGGTCTGTTTCTAAAGAAAGCACTTGAGAACATTTCTCTAAAACATATAAATAAACATAGAGACAGCTCAAAACTCTTGATCAGACTCAGTAAAGCTAGAAAGTTAATTGGGAAAAGGTAGCAGGGTGTTTTCAAGCTGTCTTAAAAAGAGAGGAGTGGTGAATCTCTTCATTTTTACATTGGCAGCAATGTTTATAGTAGCATGAGACTTTATTTTAGGTTATCAAAATTAAAAATGACTTAAACCCTATTAACTCAGAAAAATGTTGTCTCCATAATTTCTTTGTCTAATAGGACCAAATCAAACGAATCCCTCATGAAGGAAGAAGAGTGCTTTTCCCTGAGAAAACAAAACAATTAGATTTTAGCTAAACTGCCCACAAAACATGAAATGTTTCATTTAACTAAGTGAGAAGACATAGTTTGTTTAAATCCTAAATAAAGAAGCAGTCTCCATTAATGGAAGGTAGGTCCCTTACAAGCATGTTTCTCTCTGCACCTAAACAGGTATCAAGTGAACTCATTGTGCTTCATTATGTTGCCACAGACAGGCACAGATAAACGGAACAAATGCCAGGCAAACTTTAAAACAGACTGTTTGATGTTAATTCTAATTCTGAGTTTTACCATTAATGGTTCTCTTATGCTATTATAACTCAAATATTTCTAGGCCTCGCCAATTGCGGAATGCAAACAAGGCCATATCATCATCAATGAGAACTTCAAATTCACTGGTTCATGTCCCACCCACAGCAGAACATACTGCCTCCAGCCTCCCTTCGATGATTCATACAGTTATGGGTGTATTTTGAGCACTCATGAAGAGTCCTCTCAAGATTTCTCATCTACTAATATGTCCCCCAAAACCAGTTGAGCATGGCATTTTGGCTTCCCAAGCTCAACCATAACAATGTGTACCTGCACCAATGGTGCAAACCTTTGAGAGCCAAAGCAGAGCCAATTTTCCCACAGCACTCACTCTATGTCCAAAATACATATGTATGTATTATGTGTATGTATGTGTGTACGTCTGTGTGTGTTTGTGTATAAATATAATATGACTGTCGAGTAAGAGGGTTACTGTAATGTGAAGGAGGTAACGGACACTGCAGGCTGTAAGGATCAGGCAGTGCTTCAATGATGGAAGGAACATTTACATAAACCTCAGTACATGGGCTGGATATACATAGCATCAGTCTTATTAAGTAATTCTTGACTTGAAATATGTTCTTCCTACTTTGTCTTGTTTCTGTATTTCAAGAAGGTAATTCTAAAACTTGAGTGTATTAGTGAATTCAGATGAAAAACTTCTCATATAAAAGTAGTTACCAGGGTATCTCCATGAGAAAATGTGGGAGATTGCTTTAGTGTATGCTATGTGGGATAAGGTTTTTCATACATTACCTGGCTTACACATTATTTTTTTCAAACATTTTCTGCTTTTATGTAACCTGCATTCTAGTGCTAAAAAGGACAATATAAGGTAAGGGAGAAAATGAATGGAATAAATTGTGGATCAGTGCTTAATAAGTATACCCAGTGGTCGAGGATAAACTCTCTAATATGTGAGTAGACATCTGAAGAGGTGAAGGACCAAGCCATGCAGATGTCTGCAGAAGAGCATTTCAGACAAAGAGAACAGCAATGCAAAGGCCCTGAGGTGGGAGCATGGTTTCATACTCAAGAAACAGTAAGCAGGCAGAGAACAGTGAGCAAGAGGGAGGGCCACAGGAGTGGAAGTCAAAGAGGTGTCCCAGGGCCAGATCAAGTTCAACGTTAATAGCCATGACAGGGCGTTGCTTTGGAGTGAGTAGAAAGGCACTACAATGTATTGAGCAGAGAAATAGTGCTATCTGAATGAAAGTTTAAAAGGGACACTGCAGATGCTCTGTTATGAGTCACCTATAGTGGACAAAGTAGAAGCAGGCAATTTCATGTGATATATGGCAATGACTTGGATCATAAGGGCTGCAATGAAGGGTATGTGAAGTGGTCTGATTCTGAATAGCTGAGACAGAATTTGCTAACATGTTGGATGTGGAGTCTGAGAGAAAGAGAAGAGCCAAGTTTGACTCCAGGTTTCTTGGTCTGAACAACTAGAAGCATAGACTCATCATCTAATGAGATGAGAGAACTATACGAAAAACATTTTGGTATGGGTAGGGACACAAAAATTGGAAGATCAGTCCTGGACATGGGACCTTTGAAGCTGTGGCATATACATAATTTCAGCTAGACCTGCCTTTGCTTTGCAGGTTATTAGCTATGAGATTTTGGGTATTAACTCAGCACTTCTGAGACTCAACTTTCTTATCTGTATTACGGGGATTATAGAACCTAATGTGTAAGTTAGAGTTGTTGTGAGGATTCAACAAAAGAAGAGGTATAAATCATCTAAAACACAGATTTCAAAAGAAAGTAAAATGAAACAAAACCAAGTATAAACAAGTGATTAATAATTTGCATTTATCAAAGTCATTGTGAGAGTAGATGTGGGGTTTCTTATAACACTAGAAGAATTACTTTTAGAAAAATTTCTGTGATTGTGTTTTAATCAAATGAATTTTAATTAAACGCTTAAGAATAGGGGTCCCTATTGCATATCATCCAGTTTCATCTTGCCTTATTTTTAATTCCTTTTCTGGATTTACTATGGTCAGTCTTCTCTGCTCTTCCGTATGTCAGTTGTTTTCTCATCACTTGGCCAGAAAGCTAAATCATCAGTCAGTTTGGTAGAGATTTCTGTACAAAGCAATAAATATATTCTTGGCTTTATTCCTTTGCAATTTATATACTCCCTCAGATCGTCAAATAATCAAGATATTGTTCTGATGTATTTGTCTCATGTTGTTCTCCAAAACTACTAATTTATACTCTCCTTCCTTAAACCTCTTGTGTTTTGTTAAATAGATTTTTGTATTGTGTGGGGTAGTGTCCTTACTGCATTCATCCAGCTTACTTGTTGAAAGTGACACCCTTCAGCTCATTTGAAGATAGGTCTTTTATACACATTTGTCTTCCATTCTCTTTACAAAGCTGGTTCACACATAACAATCAAAACTGCTTCACTTCCAGCGTGCTCCATCACCTCAAAATCTGCTATTTTGTTTGTACACTTCACACCTGAGTTCAGTGCTGATGATGTACTTTAAAAGCCAGTTTTGATTGCTCTAAATGCTGTAAGTTGACATTCATTAAGTTACTTGGATATACCAAATTTTCTGTATCTTCTTAGAAGTGTCTCTTAAATTTCGTGCTTCATTTACCATGATGGTTACATTTGTTCTACCTAATATCCTTTGTTTGGGGTACATTCAATGTTCCTGAACAGAAAAACCCTGATTTTACATGTCACTGTGTGTTTTACTATTTATACTTCCTGAAATATCTCTTTCCCTCCATATGAAATATTATTCCGCTTTCAAGATTCGATTCTAATGCTACATTTTCGTGGAAATCACTTCATTCTGCATTTATTCATCCCCACTTTTCTTTTCTTATCAAAATGGATTGAATAGTAGAGCACTTACATGCATATCCTCAACTGATCATAAGCCCCTGAAGGCAAGGTACAAAAACTGGTATAGGTTTTATTTTCCAAAATCTCTTGAATGTAATAGATGGTCTGTAAATGTCTATTGAAATAATATTCTTCTTTTAAAAAATCATCTTTTAGTTTTTATCTGCTATGTGTTCATTGTCAGCATTGTTCTGGCATAACAATCCATGCTAGTTTTATGATGCTAAACACAATTTTATTAATTCAACAAATTTTATCACCTTATATATTATATATAAGCACCTTTTATTAGATTTCATCTTGAGAATGCAGCAAATGCATAATCTCTTCCCTAGAAGAACTCACAAAATGAAAGAAAAAACTGGCAAGTAAATAATTAATATTCTGTATGATAAATGCCATGGTAGTGATACTTTTCAGAGAGGCATTTAAGCATCTGAAGAGTTTCAGAGGAAGATGGGATTTGGCGTGCCATTATGTTAGATATGGGCTATTTGAAGAGTGTAATAGTTTTTATAAGCACCTGGAACATTGCCCTCCCTGTGGAAGCCATTCAATAAACACTGTTGAATTAATTACATGGTGGCAGCTAGAACGTAGGTTCAGAGGACAGTAACAGTGTATAGCTAAAGGTAAGGCAAATTAAGTGGATCATGATGTTGATACAGTGTTTCTGCTTTATTGTTGACCTAAGCTTTCAGTCACTTATATCCTCATTTGAGAACTCCCTGGATCTTACATGAATATGATAATGAAAAAAATAAGACAAGTAGCTTCTCAGATAATTAGGATGACTTCCTAACAGCAGTTTCCAGAATCCTCATTAAGAAAGACACAACTACTTTAGAAAATGAACCTACAACATTAATGTAAGAAAGAAGGGAAAAAACAAAAGCTTTATAAAATTTGTTTTTTTTCACTTGGTATTTTTATTTTTTTTTATTTCTTTTTTTTTAAGGCTTGTTGCATAGGTACACAGATGGCAATGTGGCTTGCTGCCTCCATCCCCCAGTCAACTACATCTGGCATTTCTCCCCATGTTATCCCTCCCTGACCTCCTCACCCCACTACTGTCCCTCCCTTGGCCACCCCCGCAACAGACCCCAGTGTGTGATGCTCCCCTCCCTGCATCCCTGTGTTCTCATTGTTCAACACCTGCCTATGAGTGAGAATATGCAGTATTTGATTTTCTGTTTTTGTGTCAGTTTGCTGAAAATGATGGTTTCCAGATTCATCTATGTCCCTACAAAGGACATGAACCCATCACTTTTTATAGCTGCGTAGTATTCCATGGTGTATATGTGCCACATTTTCCTTGTCCAGTCTATCATCAATGGGCATTTGGGGTGGTTCCAGGTCTTTGCTACTATAAAGAGTGCTGCTATGAACATACGTGTGCATGTGTCTTCATAATAGAACAATTTATAATCCTTTGGGTATATACCCAGTAATAGGATTGCTGGGTCAAATGGAATTTCTATTTCTAGGTCTTTGAGGAATCGCCACACTGTCTTCCACAATGGTTGAACTAGTTTATACTCCCACCAACACTGTAAAAGTGTTTCTATTTCTCTACATCCTCTCCAGCATCTGCTGTCTCCAGATTTCTTAATGATCGCCATTCCAACTGGCATGAGGTGGTATCTCAATGTGGTTTTGATTTGCATTTCTCTGATAATCAGTGATGATGAGCATTTTTTCATATGTTTGTTGGTGTCATATATGTCTTCTTTTGAAAAGTGTCTGTTCATATCCTTCACCCACTTTTGGATGGGTTTGTTTTTTTCTTGTAAATCTGTTTTAGTTCTTTGTAGATTCTGGGTATTAGCCCTTTGTCAGATGGGTAGATTGAAAAAATTTTTCCCCAATCTCTTGGTTGCCAGTTCACTCTAATGATTGTTTCTTTTACTGTACAGAAGCTCTGGAGTTTAAATAGGTCCCATTTGTCTGTTTGAGCTTTTGTTGCCAGTGCTTTTGGTATTTGTCATGAAGTCCTTCCCTACATCTATGTCCTGAATGGCTTTGCCAAGGTTTTCTTCTAGGGTTTTTATGGCATTAAGTCTCATGTTTAAGTCTTTAATCCATCTGGAGTTAATTTTAGTGTAAGTTGTCAGGAAGGGGTCCAGTTTCTGCTTTCTGTACACTGCTAGCCAGTTTTCCCAACACCATTTATTAAGCAGGGAATCCTTTCCCCATTGCTTGTTTTTGTCAAAGATCAGATGGTTGTAGATGTGTGGTATTGCCTCCAAGGCCACTGTTCTGTTTCCACTGGTCTATATCTCTGTTTTGGTACCAATACCATGCTGTTTTGATTACTGTAGCCTTGTAGTATAGTTTGAAATTGGGTAGCATGATGCCTCCGGCTTTGTTCTTTTTCTTAGGATTGTCTTGGCTATGTGGGCTCCCTTTTGGTTCCATATGAAGTTTAAGGTGATTTTTTCCAGCTCTGTGAAGAAGGTCGTTGGTAGCTTGATGGGGATAGTGTTGAATCTATAAATTACTTTGGGCAGTATGGCTATTTTCATGATATTGATTCTTCCTAACCATGAGCATGGGAAGTTTCTCCATCTGTTTGTGTCTTCTCTTATTTCCTTTATCAGTGGTTTGTAGTTCTACTTGAAGAGGTCCTTTAAAACCTTTGTTAGTTGTATTCCTAGGTATTTTGTTCTCTTTGTAGCAATTGTGAAGGTGAGTTTGCCCATGATTTGGCTCTCTGTTAGTCTGTTATTGGTGTATAGAAATGCTTGTGATTTCTACACATTGATTTTGTATCCTGAGACTTTGCTGAAGTTGCTTATCAGTTTCAGAAGATTTTGAGCTGAGATGATAGGGTCTTCTAAATATACAATCATGTCGTCTGCAAATAGAGACAATTTGACTTCCTCCTTTCCTAATTGAATACCCCCTTTTCTTTCTTGCCTAATTGCTCTGGCTAGAGCTTCCAATACTATACTGAATAGTAGTGGTGAGAGAGGACATCCTTGTCTAGTGCTGGATTTCAAAGGGAATGCTTCCAGTTTTTGCCCATTCAGTATGATATTGGCCGTAGGTTTGTTGTAAATAGCTTTTATTGTTTTGAGATATGTTCCTTCGATACCTAGTTTATTGACAGTTTTTAGCATAAAGGGCTGTTGAGTTTTGTCAAAGGCCTTCTCTGCATCTATTGAGATAATCATGTGGTTTTTGTCTTTGGTTCTGTTTATGTGGTGGATTACATTTATAGACTCATGTATGTTGAACCAGCCTTGCATCCCAGGATGAAGCCTACTTGATCGTGATGGATAAGGTTTTTGATGTGCAGTTGCAATTGGTTTACCAGTATTTTGTTGAAGATTTTTGCATCTATGTTCATCATGGATATTGAACTGAAGTGTTCTTTTTTGCTGAGTCTTTGCTGGGTTTTGGTATCAGGATGATGTTGGTCTCATAAAATGATCTTGGAAGGATTCCCTCTTTTTGGATTGTTTGGAATAGCTTCAGAAGAAATGATACTAGCTCCTATTTATACTTCTGGTAGAATTCAGCTGTGAACCCATCTGGACCTGGACTTCTTTTGGTTGGTAGGCTATTAATTACTGCCTCAACTTCAACCCTTGTTATTGGTCTGTTCAAGGTTTCAACTTCTTCCTGGTTTAGGCTTGGGTGGCTGCAAGTGTCCAGGAAGTTATCCATTTCTTCCAGGTTTAATGGTTTATGTGCATAGAGTGGTTTGTAGTCATCTCTGATGGTAGTTTGTATTTCTGTGGAATTGGTAGTGATATCCCATTTTTCGTTTTTTATTGCATCTATTTGATTCTTCCCTTTTCTTTTTTATTAATCTGGCTAGCAGTCTGTCCATTTTATTGATCTTTTCAAAAACCAGCTCCTGGATTTATTGATTTTTTTGAAGGTTTTTTTGTGTCTCTATCTCCTTCAGTTCTGGTCTGATCTTAGTTATTTCTTGTCTTCTGCTAGCTTTTGAGTTTTTGATCTTGCTCCTCTAGCTCTTTCAGTTTTGACAATAGGGTGGTGGTTTTAGAGCTTTCCTAGCTTCTCTGGTGGGCCTATATTGCTATAAATTTCCCTCTAGACACTGCTTTAAATGTGTCCCAGAGATTCTGGTATATGTGTCTTCATTTTCATTGGTTTCAAATAACATCTTTATTTCTGCCTTCATTTCATTGTTTATCCAG
This sequence comes from Cheracebus regulus, assembly GCA_963574635.1. NCBI lineage: Eukaryota > Metazoa > Chordata > Mammalia > Primates > Pitheciidae > Cheracebus > Cheracebus regulus. The sequence goes on along the minus strand of CAUYQU010062178.1, from coordinate 3,462 downwards.
TCGACATTCAGGAGCTGTTGTTCAGTTTCCATGAAGTTGTGCAGTTCTGAGTTTGTTTCTTAATCCTGAGTTCTAATTTGATTGCCCTGTGGTCTGAGAGACTGTTTGTTTTGATTTCCATTCTTTTGCATTTGCTGAGTAGTGATTTACTTCCAATTATGCGGTCAATTTTAGAGTAGGTGTGATGTGCTGCTGAGAAGAATGTTTATTCTGTGGATTTGGGGTGGAGATTTCTGTAGATGTCTATTAGGTCTGCTTGGTCCAGTTCTGAGTTCAAGTCCTGGATTTCCTTGTTAATATTCTGTCTCATTGATCTGTCTGATATTGACAGTGGAATGTTAAAGTCTCCCAATATTATTGTGTGGGAGTCTAAGTCTCTTTGTAGGTCGTTAAGAACTTGCTTTATGTACCTGGATGCTCCTGTATTGGGTGCATATATATTTAGGATCATTAGCTCTTCTTGATGCATTGATCCTTTTACCATTATGTAATGCCCTTCTTTTTCATTTTTGATGTTTGTTGGTTTAAAGTCCATTTATCAGAGACTAGGATTGCAACTCCTGCTTTTTTTTTGCTCTCCATTTGCTTTATACAACTTCCTCTACCCCTTTATTTTTAGCCTATGTGTGTCCTTGCATGTGAGATGCATTTGCTCAATACAACACACCATTGGGTCTTGATTTTTTATCCAATTTGCCAGTCTGTGTCTTTTGATTGGGGCATTTAGTCCATTTACATTTAAGGTTAATATTGTTATGTGTGAATTTGATCCTGCCATTTTGATGTTAGCTCTATGTTTTGCCCATTGGTTGATGCATTTTTTTTCATTGTGTCAATGGTCTTTACCATTTGGTATGTTTTTGGAGTGTCTGGTACTGGTTGTTCCTTTCCTTATTTAGTGGTACTTTCAGAGGCTCTTGTAAGGCAGGCCTGATTGTGATGAAATCTCTCAGCATAAGGGGTATACAGAGGTCAGGGAGCTCCTTGAGGAGACAGTCTGTCCCTTATAGGAGCTCAAGTGCTGTGCCGGGAGCTCCATTGTTCTGTGCAGAGCTGCTGGGCAGGTACCTTTAAGTCTGCTGCAGCAGAACTCATAACCGCCTCTTTTCTCAGGTGCTCTGACCTAGGAAGATTGGCTTTATTTATAAGTTCCTGATGTGTTGCTGCATTTTTCCAGAGATGCCCTGCCCCTCATGGAGTAGTCTAGTCACGGTCTGCCAGCAGAGGTATTGCTGAGCTGCCACAGGCTCTACCCAGCTGCTGTGTGAACTGCTTCAGTATTGGCAGACTGCCTCAATAGTAGTTGACGCCCTTCCCTCCACTGAGCTGGACAGTCCCGTGTCCTGCTGTGCTTGCTGTGAAACTCTCAATCCAGAGCTTTTCAGATTGCTTGTTTTGTGTGGGCGGGGGGGGAGGGGGTGTACCCGCCGAGCCAGATTGCCTGGCTCCCTGTCTCAGCCCCCCTCTTTCAGTTGAATGGGCGGCTCTGTCTCTGAGGCAATCCAGGTGCCCGTTGAAATGGCTGCCCAGATTTGTGTGAGTTTCTGTGCACCAACCTGCAGTACCAGCCATACTTAAAACTCCTGGTGCTTTTTGGCCCAGGAATCTCCTGGTCTGTAGGCAGTGAAAACTTGTTTGGAAATGCAGTGAGCACTCACCCTCTGCATTGTTCTTGCTGGGAACTGCACTCCAGAGCTGTTCGTATTTGGCCATCTTGGATCCTCCCAATTTTTTTTTTTTTAATATTAGAACACTCCTTCAAATGATTGTCAAATTTCAGGTTGGTATCAGATGCTTTAATTTTTATTTGTAATGAAAATAAAAATTTTATTTATCAGTAATTATTAATTATACAAACATCTATTGAAAACCTATTCTATGATGATTTTTTTACTAGGATCTAGAGATTAAAAAAGACAAATAAATTGGCTTTTGCCTCCACTTAGCATATTCCAACTTACTGAAAAGAGAAATAAATAAAACAATTAAATATATCACAATTAGAGTTAAGTCAGAGGTGTACATGAATTTTTGAGAACAGAAAACAGCATCTAAACTAGACTTTGAAACAAAAGGGAAAGTTTTTTTGAAAGAATGGTGTGCTTAAATGGTGTGATTTTGAAGGACAAAGACAGACTAGTGTGGCATAACTACTAGGCAGAAGAACCATGTAACCAAGTACATCCAGGTACCCAGTATATCTGTTAGAGTCTCTCTTTTTTTTTTAATCAAAAATCTGTGTTCTTCAAGGCCTTAGTGATAACCAGGAGGTACCCCCTATGGAGAAGTCTTATCTTTATTGCCTTTGAAGAAGCATAATTCTAACATGAAGTGTCATTTATGGGATTAAAATGATTAAAAGAGAGGTCTGCAGATGGGTTTCATGGAGAGCAGTGGCTTCAGCTGTCAAGAGTGCCACGATAAACCATCCTGTCTGTCACTAAGGTGCTAAAAATATAGCACTGATACTTCTATTTGCTGAAAATCAAAGTAGCACTCTTTACTAGAGTTTAGGTGAACATACTGATTAATGTTTTAGCCATAAGATTTATAAAGTAACATTCCCATATAAATATTACAATAGCTTTTATCCTATGAAAAAGATGAGACCAAGGAACTGGATTTATTTTTATTTTATTTTATTATTATTCTTTAATATATATTTTATTGTGTTTTAGGTTTTGGGGTACATGTGAAGAACATGCAAGATTGTTGCATAGGTACATATATGGCAGTGTGTTTTGCTGCCTTCTTCCCCTTCACCTATATGTGGCATTTCTCCCCATGTTATCCCTCCCCAACTCCCTACCCGCCACTGTCCATCCCCTAGTTCCCCCCCACAGATCCCAGTGTGTGATGCTCCCCTCCCTGTGTCCAAGGAACTGGATTTATTAAGCCACATAACTATTTTTTCTTTTGTTCAAATTCACCACATGAAACAAGATTCAACATAATGCAGTGTAGGATCAACATAATGCCTTTAGATGGACTCCAAATATTTCTCAATGAGAAATTTTAGAGAAGTGGTATATTATGAAACTAGTATTTATTTTCAAGATTATCAAATGTAATGATGTCTTTCACCTTTATTTTTATTTTTTTTTTTTAGAAAAAAGAATGAAAAAGAAAGAGGAAGAGATTTTAGAAAAAGAGAAAAGGAGAAAGAAAGAAAGGAAAAAAAGAATGAAAGAAAGAAAGAGGAAGAGATTTTAGAAAAAGAGAAAAGGAGAAAGAAAGAAACAGCAAAAGAAAGAAAAAAAGAATGAAAGAGAGAAAGAAAGAGGAAGAGAAAGCAGGAGAGAGAATGGGATTCTTGTTTTATTGCCCAGGCTAGAATACAGTCTAAAAATGGGTATTAAAAACCTCTTTTATGCCAACAATTGTGTTTAACAATGGAGACAGGAAGGAATAGGGGATGAAAATAACAAATAAGCAGCCAACCAATATTTTATTTAAACCTGT